>RJWM01001204.1:0-165053 GCA_004363535.1 Dasyprocta punctata
GCAGCGTCAGTGATACATCATCTGGGGTGGGGTTGTGTAATATGCGGAAGCAGGATATGGTCGCCATCTTGGCTTACTCGATGGGAGGGGTAATCTAGCTCAGGCTTTGCTCCTTCCCCAAGGCCTCGCTTACACTCTGTCCGGCCTACAGTTGCTGCGTCCCACATGCCCAAGGTGACCTTTTATGTGGCTCCCCACACTTGTTTTAGCTAAACTAGATATTTTAGATTGCACCTTGTATTGCTACTTTGTTATTTTGCATTTTTTGTTTGTCTGTAATTTCCTTATGGTAGGTAGATTTATTACTATTATTGAGACCTCTTTAGGTAATGACTATGTTTCAGAGATATTTCCTAGGTGCATCTGCCTTTTGGCCTTGGAGTGTGCCTGAGGATCCTAACTCTTCTTTTTATTAATGACAAAGGTTGTGACCTGTTTGACCTAATACCCAGTTCTTTGATACTGGGCTCTGGTTCTGTTTATGGATCCCAGACAATCTATATGTTGACATACAAGGAAGATCAGTTGATCACAATAGCTCTATTTCCCTTTAAGCATAGGTACAAGATTTGTAGTCATATAGCAAAATCTAAGACACATCATAAAACTTCATATAGTAAATATACACTCAATAGCCGTACCACCTTGCATCATGGCTGTAGAGGCCTCTGAGTGCCTGAATGGCTGAGCCTTGTGAAATGAGTCCCAGAGAAATAATTCTCTAGACTGTCCTTCTCACGTATGGAGCCTAGAGAATCTCTTCTCAAGTAAAAACTTTATAGTTTTATATTTTCAAGCCTTCCATGGGTGAAATCTTGGTGATTTCTGAAATGCCCTCAAGTCACCTTTTCTATTGTTTTGACACAGAACAATTTTTTATTGCTCATTGTTCAACAACCAAGAAATTCTCCAATACATGTTTCTAGGGCCTTCCTTTCTGGGCAGCACCAAAATTTTCCAAATTATTCTGTCCTGTTGTTTGCTTCAGATTCTCACTATAAATCTGGTTAAAGTTTTTAGCAGTAACTATGACACAATCAGAACACTGGCTTACTTTGGAGTTTTCTTCCCCAGGTAAATTAATGCACCTTCTTCCTCTCAGTCTTCCACAATGTCTCAAGACATAGGCAAATAGGAGACAAATTTTCTGCCAGAGTGTTATACACTTCACCTATAATACAAAGATCAGTGGAGTCCTTGTTTACTAATGAAGCTTCTTATCCTTGACCTTTATTGTTTGCATTTCTATGAGCATTCTAGTCCTCTGACCTCTGAACAGAATCTCTTATCAAGTTAGGCTTACAATATCCTAAGGCTTCTCTAGCTGGAATGTCCGAAACTTTTCAAATTCCTCCAGTGAAACAATTCAAGGGTTTCCAATGCACATAGTCAGATACAGTCACAAAGGCCCACTGAGATCCCAAAAATCTGTCTTAGTTATTTTCCTATCTCTGTGACGAAATATCAACTGTACACAGTTTTAAGGAGGAACAGTTTATTTTGGCTCACAATTTCAGTACATGTTTGTCGGTCTGAAATTCAAAAGGATGGCAGGTGGGTAGGGACAAAGGAAAATGAGGTCAATTCATGGTTGTCAGAAAGCAGAGAGAGGAAAAGGGAAGACCTCAGAAGAACAGGCAATGCAGGGTCTCTCCCCATTAACTCATATCCAAGCCAGGGCCATTTCCTAACAGCATATTCAAGTACTGAACTGATTAGTGGATGAATTTATCGGTGAATATAATGCCTCTATGATCCAAGTATCTTCCATACTTATGAGAATTTTGGTGAGCATTTTAGATCTGAGACATAGCACACATTTTCTTTATCTATTTTTCTGCTGATGGTCGTTTGCATTGTTTTCGCCTTAGCTATTATGAATAAAGCTGTAATGAGCATGAAAGGGCAGGCACATATTCAAGCTCCCAATTTTAATTCTCTTGGATGTATACTCAGAAATAAGATTTTAGAATCATATGGTAATTCTATTTCTGACTTTTGAGAAACACATTATTTTCCATAAGTAACTGTGACATTTTACATTGCTCCCAAGAGTAACACAATTTTGTGACATAAGACAGACTCTAAAATTAGAACATTTACTGTTTGTTCAGTCGCCTTTCCATTGGTGCCATTAAGAGTGTTAGTAGAAGCATTTTCATGTGATCTATAATCATGTGTTACGTGTAATTTAGATAATACTTGGATTACTTTTGATACATTGTATTCATGTTTTTCAATGCTATTTTTAACACATTTTTCTATATCTTGAGGAAAAGTATATTTTTGGTCTTCTAATTAATAGGAGCAATTCAGTCTACTTTAATTCCTTGGTTATCCATCTCACCTAAATCATACACTTCAAGGTGTGAGCTACTCAGTGCCATCATGCACACACCACACATACAGACTCTTTTGTTTTATATTCAAGTACAAACATGTACATCCAGTTACTATGGAATTTATATCCCAAGGTAAAAATTATAATATATAATGACTTTGTGAAATTTCATGGGATAAGTATAGTGTACTCATAATTGTTATTTGTATTTACTGAGTGATTACTGTTTCATCAAATTAAAAGAATAAAATACAAAACTATGCTTGCCATATCAAAGCAGTCCTATAAAAGCATACATCTACACAAACATTTGTAGTCACTTATGCTTCAAGTTATTAATCAGAACAAATCCTATATGAGTAGTATTGTGAATAATTTTTCTTTCTTCTTTGAAGATATTGTGCCATAAATTCTAACATGCATAGCTATTGCTACATAATTATTTTAGATTTCTTTTTTTTTAGTTTTAAAAAAGATAAAACCAATGAAAACAAACTAGTGTAAGTGATACAGGACTTCAAAACAATACAAAATCAACAATAGTTACCATAATGCCTCTTGTTATCTTCAAAATAGCTGCACATACCTTCAGACATAGTATAAATCAAACAGAACAGAACCAATAAAACCAAAACAATGAATGCAATAAAGGGCTTCCAAACAAAACAACAGAAAATTCAAAATGGCTACTATAATATATCTTGCCATCTCTTAAAATTCTTTTTCAAATTGAAAAAATGATGTAAAATGCAAACAACCCACAAATACATCTGTGAACAGAAAATTATATTGTTATAAAATGCTATACAGGGATAGTTTTATGAAAATATGGCTATAGTTTCATTCTTCAAAGCAGCAACATTTACTTTATTGTTCCATGTCATTGAATGATGAGAAAAGTTTTAAAATGAATATAAAGGAAACTTCTTTGTGGCTACTTTTAACTGTTCATTTATGTACAATTTATTTTTGCTTCCTAATGGAATAAAATTCACTAAAGTAATGAAGACAGATGAAATACAATAAGGTGTATTTTAATTTGGCTAGGAATTTTTTGGACTTTTTCTTGCAGTTAAATAAATTTTCCAATGTGTTCTTCCTACTACATTTGAAATACTGTATTTATATTTATACCATTTTTGTACATAATTAATAAAGTACTTCAATTTCTTTGATGTTAATATTCATTAAGATCTAAAACGTTTTAAAATTTCATTACATTATTAATGTTAATCTTTCAACTTATTCACCTATCTCTCTAGTATTTACTTTATAACTTGTCAAAATAATTGTTCCCTATATATAAGTATATACTTACAGCAAAGCACATTAGATAGTGAAAAGTTTTCATTATTGCATATATCATATTACTTTAAGAAGATGTTTTAGTGACAAAACTAATAACTAACACAGCATCAAATGGGTACCTATTCTCCTCCAAAGTTACAGTAACTAATTTGTTGTTAAGATGCTTCAGAGATGTTCCTAAAAGTTAAGTAATCAGTAGCCTATTTCAGTAAAGTGTTTAGTATTAATTTGTAAGTTATAATTCTTACAAACAAAATTAAACCTTAAATTAATATTATTTTATATTTTCATTTTATCATTTAAATTTTGTCTATTGTCTTTTTTTATAAAAGTGCTTTTTGAAGGTGATATTTTTACATGACAAAATCTACAGTAAAAACATTAGCATAATATTTGAATTAATTTTAAGAGCACATTTAAATTCTGAATGAAATGTGATGTCTGTGTAGTTCATAAATGAGTGGGTGGGTTATGGAGAAAATGTGTATGTTCTCTAAGCAGATAGGAGGATTAAACATGAATTTAGCAAACTTATAAAAAACAAAATGCATGAGCAAAGCTCAATCAGAATATATTCTAAGTAATGCGAAAATCAAATTATCAAATGATACCATCCAAACTACATTAAGCTGTTTTTTGCTTCGCAAAGGGCATAACTGCCAAGCCTGTTTGGTTGAACAGAGCAAGTGGGTATTCGCTATAGTTTGTGTGCTGATAAATTGTGATAGCATATGGAAGACTTTCATAACCAAAGACAAATCATTTTCCATGGAGAAGGAACTGCTATGAGTTGCTTGTGGAATCTTGGGACCCTTCAGTGTAAAGAGAATTCTCCTTCTGAGGTAGACAAAGCCCATGCAGAAAAAGAATCACGGATATGTGGGATGAGTCATATATGCCGTAGATTATAGGGAAATTGATTTTTCAACCAAAAAAATCTAAACCTAATTATATGGAGAAAAGATTATACTGTAAGCAATTAGGATGAGATTACTGGTGTCCAGTGCAAAAATGTAAAATTTAACTCCTGTTTGGTAACAAAAAGTAGCTGAAGTAGCTCATAAATCTAAATCTAAAATTGCATGACATTTTCTTGAAGAAGCTATAAGAAGTTTTCCTGTTTTGAAAGGTCAGTCATTGGTTACTATAACAAGTACCTGAGAAAATCAGTGGATGAAGTGTAAAGGTTCAGATCGGGGGATGTGGTGCATGCCTATCATCTCTACTCTGGGAGACTGAGGCAGGAGGGTCACAAGTTCAATCTCAATTTGGGCAATTTAGCAGCTCAGTGAGTCAATATCTAAAAAATAAATAAAAATGGAAAAAAAAAAGCTGAGGGTATAGCTCAATGCCAAGGCCCTGATGTGAATTCTCAGTAGCACACATACAGGTTTGAAATTAAAAAAGATAAAAGGAAGAGAGAGGAGGGGGAGAGAGAGAGACACAGAGAGAGAGAGAGAGAGAGAGAGAGAGACAGAGAGAGAGAGAGATTTGTTTTTCCTCATAGTATTGGAAGTTTGCATCAGTGATAGTAGTTTGGTCCATGTTCAATCAAAACCTCTGATCTTATGAAGGTTTGAAAGTCTCAGCATTTGCCTATCATCTTAATCTATTTCTTATTTTATACAAGCATTGTGGTTTTAGTTGTCAAATTTTGGGATTCATTTTGAGTGTTTTAAGAAATGGAGACAATATTTCTGTTCTTTCCAATGAAAATATTTAGTTTCTCTCATGAAGATAAGTGAATAAACTGTCGTTTTCCACCAAACTACCTTGAAGGCTTTGCTGAAAATCACATGATTGTGTATACCATGTTTGTATACTATATTTTATTCTTTTTTTTGGGGGGGGACTTTTCAGACAGGGTCTCACTATGTAGGTCAGCCTGGACTTGAACTCACTTGTAGGCCAGGCTGATCTCCAAAGGTTCTCCTGATTCAGCCTCCCAAGTGATGGGATTACAGGCTGCTCTATTTTATTCTCATCACTACTATTTTAATACTTTTATCTCACCTAATATACTTTTACAGCAAATCTAAGGATCTGAAAGTACAAATCATTTGTTTTTCAAGATTATGTTAAGTATTTTAAATTCTTTGCATTTTATAGAGCATTTTAGGTGCATTATATCAATTAATAGTATTTTTCAAACCTTTTATCAAGATTATAGTAAACACACATAATGTGACAAGAATTTAAATATTAAAATATGTTTTCTAGTTCATATACAGGGTATAGTTCTTTATCTGTATGCTATTTCTTTTGGTACATATTGTCTATAACTTTTTCTGTCTCAAGATTCCTCCATTTTGAAACCTTGCCTTACATTTTATATTACTTTACTGGTTTGAGTTGCTTCTTTCTTTTGACTTCTTTTCATTTATACACTACACTACTTTCCTCCTGGTGCTGTAACCCACCAAAATCATAGTAGTTTATCACAGCACAATTTTATTATCTTACATTTCTGGAAATCAGAAATCCAAAATTAGTTTATCTGTTTTCCCCAGATCTTTGCTTTTCTCATTATGAATCATTCTCATTTATTCTTACAGCTTGATTTTCTGATATTATGAATCAAAGGAGTAAAAAGTTTAAAAAAAGTATAATTATGACTGTGCATGGCTCTCATGCAGTTTTATAAATAGTATAAAATTGCAAGGTGAAATGGAAACATCCACAGCTTACTCAATGGTTTGTTGTGAATAACAAACTGTTAGTGAAGGAATAGAAAATTAAATTCTGAGATAATAAGTACACATTTGAACTGAAAAAAAAGATTCCTGTTCATTTGTTTTTCTTCCTTATGACAACAGACTTAACTTGTTTTTAGTAGTTGAATATTTTATATTTCATTTTCATTTTCTTTTTGGTAAATGAACCACTAATTTTAGCAATGATTTCATATTCAATTTTCATTTTCTTTTGCAGTCTTTCTTTCCTCTTTCCACGTTGTGTGTGTGTGTGTGTGTGTGTGTGTGTGTGTGTGTGTAATGGCTTGTCCTTTCTGTGGCTGGTAGAATACTGTATAAACTTTAAAGTGTATACAGTTGATCACATCAGAGATTAGTTAGGGAGGTGATTCTTTATAGCTTGTCGTTGTGTCAAATTTTATGAGAAGGCCCGATCTCCCACCGTTATGGGGATTAAGGGTCCTCGGGAGAGAGACCTGTCATGTTTTTTCCTGGCCTGGGGTTGAACTTTATGCTCCCATGTCGTACAAATCATGGTTTACTAATTCTCTCTTTGCAGCCTCGAAGTCAGGTATTCCAAGGCGTTGCCCAGAAACCTCAGTCTTCACTCTTTATCCAAATCTGCAATAAGCCAAAATTACACACTTTTCAAATTAAGCCCTTATGGTTTCCTGAGTGGCTCATGAGTCCTCATCTAGCTGTGAATTTTGCAACCAGCAATGATCACAGAGAAGGGAAGCCGTGAGGTCTGAACTAGGCCCAAGTTGATAAGAAAAGGGAAATAAGAAGACAACCCTGGAATGTCAACAGTTCCTTGTACTTGTCACTTTTGCCCTCAATGTGAAAGTATTGTAAAAAGTAGAGATAAAAGTACATACATGCTAATTCCATTGTACAGCTTTCATGTCTCAATACCCAGTCAAAAGTCTATACATAGGATATAGGAAGACATTCTTCTTTCACAGTACTTTCATTCAGAATAAACTGTCAATTTTACTTAGTTTAGACAAACGAATCAGTGCAATTTCATTCCATCATAGTAAATGCCAAATTTTTAGTTTATTTTCTGATATAATACAACCCTATTTTTGGAAATTCTTAACAAATTATTATCCTAATGATGTCCTAATATCATAATCTCCCAGTCAGTAAACTTGACCAAGTGAATGATACTAGTGAAACAAATTTTTGTTTGAAAAATGCTTATCTAATTGAATGGATAAGAATGGTGCATTTAACAGGACTGTTGACTTCTTTCCAAGAGGCCTGAAAATGATTCCATGTTGTTTTCCACAGGAGCTAAGTGAAGACTGAACAGCTCCAAATACCACTGCTTCAAGATAAGCATATTGTTAATATTAAACTACATGCAGTGGAAATAGTCATTCTACATTATTTTACCCTGTGACTGATAACTGAAATGTCTACTTATGACCTTCATAATGTCAACTTACATACTGGGAAAGTCCAATTAAATGGAACTCATTCTTTACATAAATTGAGAGTCTCTACTGAAGGCCGGTGTTTCCTCATTCTGTTTACAAAATACGAAAATAAATTCTAGGAAATGCACCATCCCTTTTGATCATAAATCGCTCAAGAATTAGGTAGATATCTAGAAGGCAAAGGCAATTATGTAAGAGTATACGCTGGTACTATAAAGATGAGTACATGGAATGTCACAATCATTTTCTCAGTAGAGTTCTGGGTGTTATTTTCTTAATATCTCTAAATTTAAACTTTAATGCATGTTATTTGAGGAAATTGCACATATCTTCAACAGGCTCATTATGAAATCTGTTTTTTTAACACTTGAGTTATTTAATAACTTACACTTCATATCATGACTTACCATTTTGTGAATTGAATTTTGCATATTGTATAATGTATAATTGTAATATGACTTTTTCAATCAAGTCAGAGTGGCTTAATACACTACTGTTATAATGAGACAGTATTATGGAATACTAAATTTATGTGCCATAATAGAGTGTATTTTCATGTAAATTTATAAGAATAGAGAAGGTCTCTACTCACTTGGAACTGGAGGGCTATCATGATCAGCATTCTGGAATTGATCAATTATTGGAATGCTTGATTCATTTAAAAGTATGTATCACGTGCATTGCATTTAATTTTTGTTTTGGGTAATTTACCTTATCTACAAAATATTCACGTTTTGTGGTTTGTCACCCGAAATTTCCTTGGCTGAACATTTGATCATCAGTGTGGCAATGACGGTGTGGGGGAACCTGTAAGAGCCCAGCAGAAGACGGTACACCAGGGCGCATCTGTGCTCAGGGGTGGACACTCTGGTGTCACGGAGTGGGATCAGCCTCCCCTCGTGGTGAACTGAGGTCTTCCACACACCTGCTTTTCACACACACAGTGTTTCCCTTTCTGCTTTTTCCCCAGGCCGTCACGCAGCCAGGGTGTTCTCACTGGGATCACTGTAACATTTGCTCCAACTCTCCAGCAGTCAGAAGTGTCAGTCAAAGGAGCTTCTTCACTTCATTAGAAACCTAGCCTCATGCAGTTTGTTACAGGATCACAAAGTGTACTACGATACTAGATTATGAGGAAAAATTATATTAATTGTTATATCTATATTGCATAGTTTGGATCAGTTATTGAATTTTGGTAAGTCCTTAATTAAAAAAAACAATTTTAGTAGTAGATATTTGCAGTATATTATGATGGCATTTGTGTGGAGAGTTGGTACATGCCCCATGTAAACTTTCAGGAGAATATGTATTCTTTCATCATTCATAGGGGAAGGTTATGCTAAATCATCTCTAAATTAATTAGCTTTGTTTTTGAATTATATTAGTTTTTTGACATTGCAAATCATTTTCCTTCACTATCTGTAATGCTGCACATTGAATATATAAATTGAACATATGTCAATCTAATATATAGATTTTCATCACTGTCAGAAATTGATAAAATATCTTTTATGACCATAAGAGAAATATTTTATCCTTTTTAGGCATCTACTAGATTTCAATCTCTAAAAGGGATATATATATATATATATATATATATATATATATATATATGTCTTAATGCACATTTATTTTTTAATTATTTGAGCAAATTGTGTCTAATATATTGTTCTGCTTGGCTTTAGTAAGGCAGCTGTTAAAAATGTGAAGTTATATCTACAATCTTAGAAGCCATGTTGAATTGTTTTCTCAATAGAGCAAGAACAAATGTGTTCATTGGCACAATAAGAAAGGCTAATATTGTTCATTAGAATGAAATTTCTGGTCAAGTTTTCTGATAGTGCTATATTCTAAAATTATTTCCATAAGCATTGGATTATCAATGATAAATTATCATGTGAAATAAAAGTGAATGCTTGATGATTTTTAAAAAAATTAGATGGCTGGTCAAAATACTGCTTACAATTGAACTTCCCCATGGACTAATCTAATTATATTTAATAAACCAAGAATATTTTAGTTAGAAAATGGATAAAATGGTTCTGAAACATTATTAATGTCAGAAGTAATCATGAATTTTATTTAATATTGATATGTCTAGCATCTAAGAAATAGCAATTTTTGTTTCTGTAAAAGAAGTGTATGTTATGTAGCTTTTTAAAGCAAAGTTTTAGGAATCACTCAACATCCTGCCTGATTCATATTTTATAAAGTTTACAGCCTTTTCAATCTGAATTATCAAAAGAATGAATTTTATGTAATTGTTCTAGTTTCACATCAATTAATTTATACCTTATCATAATTACTTTATAGTGAAAATTTTAGCCTATTTGATAATTTGTTATTTATCACTGGCCATTTAAAACAGATGATAAAATTTTACCTAAAATATTAAAGTGTATCATTGAATCATTAATAGACTAGCTTTATGAATTGAACAATTTCATCATGTATTTTGTTTGTTTGTTTTCTTTTTGTGTCAGGAATTGAACTCAGTACCACACACTATCCAGGAAGGCTTCCTGATACTCCTGACCCTTCATCATGAATTTTAAAAAGCAACATATCTCTTAATAAACTGAAATTAAAAGCATGATCATGATAACATTTATAATTTATTTTTTATTTTGAAGGGAATAAAACTGAAAGAAATAAAACAGAAGAGAGACACAACAAAACAATGAACGTGATACAAGATTTCAAAAGAAGATAAAAGGAAACCAGCAATGACTACCATGATACCTCTTGCTATCTTCAAAATAACTTCCTATACCATCAGTCACAATAAAATCAAACAAAACAGAACAGAATAAAACCAATCAATACAAAACAATGAAGTCAATACAGAACTTCAAAACAAGACAATAGGAATACAACAGTGGCTATCATAATGCATCTCGTTCTCTTCAAAGTAGCTGTTTATGGCATCAGACATAATAAAATCAAAGGAAACAAAATAGAATAAAATCAATCAAAAGAAAGCAAGTAAAGCAATACAGGGCTTCAAAACAAGATAATAGAAAATCAATAATGGCTACTATAATACATTTTGTTATTTTTGAAATAGCTGTCCATGCCATCACATATGCTTAAATCAGACAAAAAAAAAAAAAAAAAAAAAAAAAAAAAAAAAAAAAAAAAAAAAAAAAAACAGAATAAAACCAAGCTAAACAGAAGAATGAAAACAACACAGGGCTTCGAAACAGGATTTAGGTTAACAACGGCCACCACCTCCCCCTCTAGACATCTTCTCCCCTTTCACCTCCGTAACATCTATTGTGCACTTTGGATTCCACTAATTCCTTTGGTTTTTTATACCAAGAAGACAACACAATGTTCACCCATGTGACTCTGGATCATTTCATCCATGAGCGTGAGCTCAAGCTGCATCCATTTACCTATAAGAGCCTTGAAGTTATCTTTCTTTATAGCTGAGTAGCTTTTCAATGTAGAGAAATACCGTATCTTTCTTACTCATTCTGCAGTCGATGAGCAAGCTACCCCTACTCGTTTTCTGATTCCCTGTCACATAAAGCATTGTTTTTTGTCCTTTGACTTTTAATCTTTGAATTTAGTTTTGAGTTAAATGTGTTCCTTGAGTAAAGCATATTGATGGATGTTGTCTCCTGATCCACTCTGCCTGTGTTTCTTTTATTGGTGAATTGAGGCCACCTACATTAATGGTTATGGCCAACATGCACTGGCTCATCTCTGCCATGCTATTTTCCTGCTGTTGGCTGCCTACTTTTCCCCTCCATTAAATGTCTACCCTGTTTGGTGATATCGCTCTGCCGCTGTTCCTGGAACCATGGTCTTTTTATTTCTCTCTAGAATGTCCTTCAGTATTCTTTGTAGGGTTGGTTTGGTGGTCATGAATTCCTCCAGTTGTTCTTTGTCATGGAGGTATCTTGTTTCTCCATTAATTTTGAAAGATAGTTTTGCAGGGTACATCAACCTGGGTTGGAAGTTGTTTTCTTTCTGGACTTGAAATACTTCACTCCAGGATCTTCTTGACTTGATGGTTTTTGTTGAGAAGTCTATTATGATTCTGATGGGTTTTCCTTTATAGGCGATCAGTTTCTTTTCTCTAACAACTTTAATATTTTGTTCTTGTGTTGAATTTCTGGAATCTTGATTATTAAATGTCTGGGTGTAGATTTATTTTGGTTATAGTTAGCTGAAATTCTATGTTTCACTTATCTAAAAATCGCTTCCTTTTCCCATGCTTGGGAAGTTTTCTAAAATTATTTCTGTAAATAGGCTTTTAATTTCATTTGTACTGACCCCTGCTTGTTCACTCACACCTTTATTCTTAGGTTATGCTCCTTTGGGTTGTCTTGCAGCCATTGTATTGTTACTTCCAGGTTCCTTGTTATTTTTAAGAGATGTTTCCTTTCATGATCACAAGCTGCTAACCTGTCTTCAAGGTTTGAAAGTCTATGTGTATATCATGTCTTCTTACCATATTTGGGAAGTTGTCTGCTATTACTTCTGTAAATAGAATTGTAATGTCATTTGTGTTTATTCCTGCTTTTTCGCTGACACCTATTATTCATAATTATTTTGCTTTACATCATCATGCAGTTGTTGAATTGTTATTTCCTGGTTCCTTATTATTTTTAAGAGATCTTTCATTTCACAATCACAAGCTGCAAACCTGCCTTCAAGGTGTGAAAGTCTGTCTTCAGTTTCTTTCAAGTGGTTTTGCCAACTTTCAATGGAGTTTTTAATTTCCTGGATATCTCTTTGAATCTGTTTAATGTATTCTAAATCTCTCTTATATTGTTCATTCATGGTTTCCCTCATTTTTCTATGCTCCTCTTTTTTTTTATCTGTGTCTTCTTTAGAGATGCTTAACAATGCTTTGATTAGGGTTTTCATTTCTTCTTTTACCTGAGATAGTTCTAATTTCTTTTATAGCCTCATAAAGTTTTCTCTTAACTTCAGTTGGCATCACTTCAGAGACTTCAGGTGTGTGACTCCTGATCTCTTTCACGTTTTCATCTCCTGCACTTGCCCTGCTTGGGCTGGAGTCCAGGGGCTGCCTTTTGCTTCTTTGTCTTGACATTTTTTTGGTTCTTCCAAACAAGTGAGTAGTGGGGTCCCAAGCACTTCCTGCATTGGCTACAATTTCTCTGCAGCATGACTGGTCCTCCTGGGTTCTCTTGGTCAGTGCTGGCTGCAGGTGTCCAACAGCAGCCACCGGGTGCACTGGTGCAGGGCTGGCTGCTGTTTTTCCAGGCTGGTGCTGGCTACCTGGGGTGAAAGCATCCTGAGGCCTGCTGAAGTGTGTGCAGGGGCAGGGCCAGCTGCTGCCTCCCTGCGAAGCTGGTTACCGGTGGGTGGGCAGTGTCTCCCAACGGCTACTAGAGTGGGCCAACATTTATAATTTCTGAGAGAGCTTCAATTGACATGGTGAAGGTTAAAATTAAATTTCTTTCAGTCTTTGTTAAGAATTACTGCCAGGCTTTATAAGGGTAATGGTATGAACTTGCATGAAAACTGTGAGGCAGGGTATATGGACATCTTAGAGTAGCAACAATAATAATATTTAAAAGTCTATTATCACAATAAAGGAAAATTCACACCAACTTAAAAATACACAAACTCCTCAAAAAGAACACTTAGATTTCCTAATGACTTCAAGTTGTAATTAACAAATGAAGAATTATTCTCTTATTATATTTTGCTCCATGAGCAAACTTTGTTTAGATCTAAAGTGCAAAGACCTCATTTTAGAATGTCAGTGAAAATTAAATATATATCAGAAAACATTACAAATTTGGGAAAATCAATTCCATTCTTCTTAACCTCAAAGTATATAATGAACATAAATTCTTAAAGATGTTACTTTCAAAACAGTTATTACCTCAGATGATTATTTTTGTACACGTTATAGATGTGTGTGTGGATTATGTATAAGGAATACATACTGACTACCTTTTCCACAAATATGCCTTTTTCTGTTTCATTTAGAATAACTCATAAGAAGCTACATTTTTGACAAATGCATTTCTATTTAAAGATTTTAGAACACATTATTCTACTGCTTTGAGAAATGCGCCGGTGTGCATTTTAAAGCTGCGAGTCTTTTCTAGTTTGATGTTAGCGTACCCCTCCAAAGCTTTCCTCTGCTCACTCATTTCAGTGACCTGACCCAATTCCTTCTCCACACAAGGCTCTCAGTTCCCTTCTGGGATGCCTACACATGCATTCTCACTGTGTGTAGTGCCACACTTGAGTTTTATTCATGTATTTCTGTAAACATACAGTTCTAATAGAGTTTTTGCTTCTTTTTCAGGTACCCAGATTATATGTTATCATTGAATTCTGCATTTCCCTGTGCATATATATATGCATATATATATACATATATATATATATATATATATATATATATATATACACACACACACACACGCACACACATGAACATTTTGACATCATTAGTTTTTGTTTCTAATACTACCAAACTAATTTTTAGAGTCCATATTGACACTGACATGAGTTTTCTTCTTCAAACTATTCATATAATAAATTAGCTTAAAGCATTTTCTAAATATTGAATAATTCTTACATTACTAGAAAAAAAATCTCACTTTCTTATCAATATAAATGAGTCCTTATAATGCATATATATATACATATATGAGGGAGAGAAAGAGAGAGAGAATTCAGGTAAACATTTGTCTTGCTAGCATTTTATTTAGTTTTAGTTATATGTCTATTTTAAGAAATATGATAACCATTTAAGTAAATGTGGCTATATTTATCAGTTTTGTATATGAAAGTTATATTTGCTCTAGAAAGAAATTTAGAAGTTTACTTCTTTTTTTTTGGCACTGAGAATCAAACTCACAACCTTTTGCACTGTGATGCTGAGCTATATTCCTGGTGTAAATTTTATATTTTTAATCTTCTTTAGATTTATATGAAATTATGAAATATCATAACTTCTTGGTTATTGAGTATTTTACAGAATTGGCCAAAGTCATGCTGTTCTTAGTGATGTCAAGAACTTTGGTTATCTTTAATATAAAACCAGTTTGTAAGTCCTTTCAATCACTATTTTTTAAATTTTTTTATTTTAAACAAAAGGAAAGGAGCTGAAACAAAACAATTTCACAACTAGCCAATAAGACAGTAACAATCATCAGCACATTGCATATTAATATATTCCCAGAAGTTATTTGGATAAAAAATATAGACATGAAACATTATCCAGCAAATTATTAACACAGAACTTTTGCCTCAATGCATCAAAAGAAACCTGGTATATGACTATCTTTTTTGTTATAATTGCTCTATTTTTTTCAAATAAGCATTTCTCATGAAAAAGAAAATCTGAAGATGACCCTGAGAAAACTAGTTTTCACTCAAAATTCTTTTTCTTTAACTGTCTTAACTACTTTTTTATATACATAGATTTTGTTTCAGTTCATCACACCAGTGCAACAATGCGATAACTACGTATGTGTGACTTATTTAATTCACTGAGAAGTATATTTTCAGTAGTCATCCATTTAAGAGAAAAAATGTCTGGTTTATTGTTCTTTATAGTTGAGTAGTATTCTATTATGTAGAAATATCACATCTTTTTTAACCATTCCTCAGTCGAGGGACATTTAGGTTGTTTCCAAGATCTAGCTATTATGAACTGGGCAGCTATGAACAGAGGTGCACATATATCACTGTGATGAGATGTTTTTAGTTCTTTTGGGAAGATATCCAGAAGGGGAATAGCTAGGTCAAATGGACTTTCAATCACTACTGACTTTAACATTTATATCATTTTTCCTAAGACCTAGTCATCTACTTTTTAAATAATTTACATAGAATTTAAAATAGAATATTAGTTTCACAATATGAATTGTGATTTTTTTATATAAGATTCTGTGATTCCTTTCTTAATGAATTATTGAGGCAGAATTGTATTTTGTCTTAGGTCAGGAATTCAAATCATACTCATTTTTCTTTTCATTGTTCACTGTAATAATTTTCAAAGTTCAATTACTTTTAACTTTTTTCAGTATTTTTGGAGTGTACATAAAGTTGTTTTTTCTTTGTAAGTCAATTTGAGAATTTTTAAATAGGCTTATTAAACCTATTTTATAATATACCCAATAAACCTATTTTATATATCTGGCTTGTATAGTCTCAAATCTTTTATTAATTTTATTATGTTCACTTTGTATGTTTTCTGATCTGTATCACATCTTTCCTTTGGCTTTTAAAATGATCTGGTTTTAAGGATCTTAGTTACATTTTTGTGGTTATATTTCTGTCTCATCCTATATAAGTAATAAGCAAAAATGTTGTCTCTCTTTGAGTATGCAGTTTACAAGATGACCTTGGATTTTATTAATTTGTAAATTGTAAAATCCAAGTTAATGGTCAGACAAGTTATTAGAATGAGAAGTTCAGCTCCACTTTTGGTTATAGTATAGAAAGAAAGAAAGAAAGAAAGAAAGAAAGAAAGAAAGAAAGAAAGAAAGAAAGAAAGGAAAAAAAGAAAAGAAAAGAATTCGGGTTGGAAGATGTGCCTTATTAAATATCTCAACTTATTATTTTTATTTGAACTGACATATTGTTGGTTTAAGATGGATATATTGGCAGGACAGAAAAAAATGGGATTCTAGAACACAACATACATGAGCAAACACTTCATGTATGACAGAGATGGAACTGGGAAACACTGGGGAATATGGGTTTTTCCAATTAACAGAGGACAATTAAATGTTCATGAGGAAGACAAAAGATACATATATTTAGGCATTTTACAGGAATTTCTGTAAGAATTTCTTGGCCTCCTGGTCATCATTAAAATAAATATTAAAGTCACAATGAAGTAAGACAATTGCTCAATGTTAAAGAGTTTCAAACTCTTAAATATCAGCCAGGTAGCAGACTAACAAGGGTGCTAGGAAATCAAGACTGCTCAGGGCCTTAGAAAGCCAATGGGTACTGATGGCCACAGATATGGGTAAACCATGAAAATATTATGCTAAGTGGAAAAACAAAAACCAAAACCAAACAGACCCAGAGAGAAAAATACTATACAATCTCACTTTTATGTGAAAGTTTTAAAAATGTGAAATAGAGAGTACAACCATGGGGGGTGAGGAAGGAGGTACAGGAATAAATGTAGTACAAAAAGTACAACACTACTGAATTGTCCTGGGAGGAGAAACAAGCCAATTTGTCCTTCTCATGAGTTGGTAGAAGCCATGCTGGGCCTGGGAGGAATAATGAGAAGTCAGTTCACCCTTCCCATGAGCCAGCTGTCTTGCTGACTGGGAGACAAGAACACACACACACACACACACACACACACACACACACACACAGGCAATTGGCTGAGTTGATAGCATCTGAGGTACCAAAACAGCATACTGCTTGTATTTTTGATTGACTTTGCAGGTTTAAGGCTGGTAGACTAAGCATATTTTAAAAGGATAACGACATACAATATAGCAAATATGGGGGATTTCCTTCTGTCTTATTTTTGAAAACCAACATTGTTCTCATAGTTTTGTTTTGATCTGTTTTATTGTTTTGCTTTATTCAATGTTCTGTTTTGATTGTTTTCATTCTGTTCTGTTTTGTTTGATTTTATTATGTCTGATGGTATGGGCAGCAATTTTGAAGGTAAATTGAGGCATTGTGATAGCCATTGTTGATTACCTACAATCCTGTTTTGAAATTCTGTGTCAATCTCATTGTTTTGTTTTGTTTTGACTTACTTTATTCTGTTTTGTTTCATTTGGTTTATTTTCTTTGAAATACACTATCATTCTTTTGTTTTGATTGGTTTCATTCTGTTTTGTTCTGTTTGATTTTATTATGTCTGATGGTATGGACAGCTATTCTGAAGAAAACAAGAGACATTATGGTAGCCACTATTGATTTCCTATTATCTTGCTTTGAAACCCCGTATCACTTTCATTGCTCTCTTCTAATTAGCTTTATTCTGTTTTGTTTTGTTTTGTTTTATTCTCTTAAAAAATTACTGCATTGCAGGATAAGTCTATTGTCATTAAGTTGGTGGTGTTGGTTCAAGATGAATACATGGACTATCAAGACAGGGAATATGAAATTTGGAAATGTACTATACAGCAAGATGCCTGTGGCTAATAAATTATAAATGAGATCAATTGCAAGAGTAAATCTGAGGTGTTTTTAAACAGAAATTATAAGTCTGTGTAATGATGGTCAACATTATTTTGCTTGACTGCATTAATCAGTTCAGTACACATATACACATCAATACCTCATGTTTTACACCTTAAACATGTATTAAAGAAATGAGAGAGAGAAAACATCAAAGACAGGGATGGAGAAACAGAGAAGGAAGGAAGGAAAAGGGAGGGGGAGAAGGGGAGTAGAGGGGAGGGAAAGGAAGGGAAAGGAGAGGAGGCGGAAGAAGGGAAGAGCAGGGAAGGAAGTGCAGGAGGGTCGGATGGAGGGATCTGAGGATGGAAGAGGAGCCAAGACGTTTGGTTCCTCCTTTTCCTGGCTTGGTCCTGTGCGTGTGACTTCCTCTGTGTCCAGGCTTGGGCCTCCGACCCACCCACCCAGCTTCACTCACCCCTGCCCACTCTGCTGGTGCTGGGCCCCTCTCTTCCTCAATATGATGATTTAAAACATGATGATTTACTATTGTTTAATCACACAAAAATAACCCACTGATAGTATTGGAAATATAAGTAAATAACTCAAGTAGTATAGTTAGCAACATGTATTTTATATATACTTCTATGAACGGTTGATTCAGCTTGTAGTTCTTGTGCTACAGAAGAACTGTTACAAAAATCGATATGAAGAGGGGATGTGCTTATCCAGTCAGTGTTTTAGCTCCACATTTTATCAGTCATCTCAAATGTCTGAAGCTTTTCCTTGCTAGGACAACGAGAACAAGAATTTTTAAGTACATTATTTATTTTGACATGTGATGATTTGGTGGAAAAAAGATTTCTAAAATTGCAATATTATTAATTCTCTTAACTTGAGCATCGATTCTGTTTGCTTGACATATGACAAGGAAAATACTCTGAAGACATGGAAACGATAAGACAGAAGTATATTTGAAAGAGACAAAATATCTAATAGTAATCACCCTACTTCTAAAATGAACCATAAGATTTCTACTCCCTAGCTGGGGCAATAGCCCAGCGGCGCAAGCACCTGCCTGGCAAGCATGAGGTCATGAGTTCAATGCCTGGTAAAAAAAAAAAAAAAAAAAACATTTCTACTCTGTGATCTGCATGACCTCTGTAATCACCTCACTTTGGGTTTGGGTTTTAGTGGGACTTATGGATATAACATTATGCCACTTCTTTTTTTTTTATTATAGTATGTGGCATAGGCTAAGTGATTTTCTATGTGTATTTAAGTTTTCTAATTAGTTGACTTTAATGGATAAAAAGGAAAATTATCCAGTGTGGTCCTAAACTAGTCACCTGCTAACTTTAACATGCAAAAGTCAAAATAAAGTCAGAGAAATTCAATATAGCAGAGAATCTTTCTCAGAGGGTTGAAGAATCAAACTGTCATTTTGTGGAGAAGATTATAAGGCATCGAGAGTTACATCTCCTTCTAGAATTTAGAGCCTCTGTGTTTCAGCTGCAAGAATCTAAATTAGCACAACAGCCGGAGAATTCAGCGGGAGACTCTGAATCTCAACGCAGACCCCAAATCCATTCCAACACTGTGATTTAGCCTGGTGCAGTCCCAAGGAGTCATCTAAACAGTGCCTGAATTTTTACCCCACTGAAATTCGCACACATGAAACAACACAGAGTTGTTTAAATTATCGAATTTGTACTATTTCGATATACAATGAATGACTGACTGCAAAATGTCACAATTTATCCAAGTAGTCATACTTCACCCATAGTTCAGATCTCTGAGGTCATGTAAAAGGCAGTAAAATAATACTTGAGAGAGCAGAGATTTTTTTTCTTATAAGATTATTAACACTGTTATCATTATAGCAGCTTATTTAAAAGAAGAAAACCTATTTCAGGTACATGTTTAACAGTATCGTTTCTAAAGTACTCACAGGTTCACCTGTCTATTTCTTAGTCTATATTTAGCTAGTTGTGTAATTTATTATCAATCATAAGCACTTTGCTTTACTATCTCCACAAGCAAGTGGTTGGCATTGAGGAGAAATCTTCATGAGGCTGTAAGTTCTGCTCTACTGAAGTGAGGTAGAAATTGAAGAGCTACAATTTAAGATTTAATAAAACTCTTAAAAGCTATGCATTCCCATTAATATTGTAAGATAAGTAAATACAAGTAAGTTATGAAGACAATTTAAGATATAAAAAAACATTTGAATGTAAAAACATGAAAAATACTTTCCTGAAAAAATATTATACTTCTATTTTAGAATGTTTAATGAATTAGTCTACTATTCTCTGGAAGAAACAGAAAAGTTCATGACTCTTTTCTGATAACTATACATTCTGATAACAGAAAAGTTCATGACTCTTTTCTGTTAACTATACATATATATTTACTGCAAAGTAACATTTTATGTGAAAAAATACATCACAAATACATGGATAAAAGTCATAAAGGAAGGAAAAGGAACATTAGTATTGATAATACCATTAAAACTGCTTATAAAGAAATATAAAGTATTGCCTGGCAATTGTGAGGTCATGAGTTCAATTCCTGATACCAAATATATATATATATATATATATATATATATATATATATATATAATGTTACAGAGACTAAGGGATAATAAATTAGTGATGGACACATAAAATAAACTAATTCTATTTCAATACATTTTCACTAATTCAGACATTATCATTTTGTATAAATGTGAATTATAATGGAAAAACTGATACTTTATCAATCCTCACTGACAACAATAGTGATTATAATCATAGTAATAATTAAAACTCTTAGCTCCAGATTTTTGAGAAATATATGCAACCTGTCTTTTTAAAGATAACACTTTTATGTAGGATGGAAAGGAAAAATGATGAAAGATTTATAAAATAACATCATAGAATGTTGAAGCACGAGCTAGTTTTGGAATTCACATGGGAGATTTCATCAGCAAGAGTGATTCTTACTTTTTCCAGACACATTATTGATAAGCAGACATGTAGAAGGAAGATCATCAGAATGATGAAATATGGGCAGAAAGGAATTACAGAATGTGTCATGGGAGAGAAGGAAGTACTATAGGTAGTAGAAACTGTATAGCTGTGTGACCCAAAGTAAGGGGAAATTGATAAACAGTAAGGGAGAAAGAGGTTTGAGGTAACAACTCAACATTTAGTCAGGTAAGCATAACAGAAGTGATCAAGGGACAAAGAGAAATAAGGCTATATTTATTAAATCATGAGTTGACATATCAAAATATAAAATTACCAAACTGGACAAAAACATACAAAATGAAATCACATATATAGTGTGAAGTGGACAATTCCAGGTAATTTTATTAGATCTATACATGCCCTTGTTAATAGCTGTATCGTTTGTTCAAGGGGTTTTAGTCATTACAGTAACTGCAAAGGAGGTGATGTAAAAAGCCAAGATGAAATCAGTTCAAAGGCATGATTTCATAAAATAAAATAACTAATGTTTTTGGATTACTACAAAGATATTAATTGGAAGATAGAGTTTTCAGGCTCCCCTGAACTGAAAGGAAAACTTTTTTCTCAGAACTATAGAGGAATAAGTAGGATTGGAAAATTGTAAGAAAATGCAAAAAAAAAAAAAAACCCAAATACACATATTTCTAAAAAAAAATGTACTCAATCAAAATTTTAAAGTTCCATATGAGAAAATTACTCCATGAAAAAGATTTTTATGCACCTTATCAGGGAAGACAATAGTAGTATTCACCAGATGTCAAAAAGTCATTCAAATTAGCAGATGGTGCTTTAGGAAAATAAACTTAGAGGTAAGAGACATAATCTAGTAAAACAAATATGCCCATCTTGGCAATTAAACAAGGACAGAAATGTTTCAACCACAAGCATCCACAGACTACAAACACATACAATCTCCTGCTTCTGTTCTCACAATGAATAATGAAACTTTCTCTTTGTAAAATTGCGTATTTGTTCTCCTTTTTTTTCCCCTCAAACAAGAAAAAATCCCAATCATCAATCTCTAATTCTCACAGCAATATTAATTCTTCTGTCGGATTAGTATTTTCTTTAAGACTAACTTGTAATTTTAAGTATCAACGACACATAAATACACAGGCAAACATGTATTCATAGAGGGTCAAGATAGAGTCTTATTAAGTAGATATATAAATAGCTGCTGCCAAGGAATCAGATATACACGGCTGATAGATTACATTTCTCTGTGATCATTTTTAATACTTGTCATTTCATTCTCTTTATCATATCATCCTTCATCCTTTTTCTGCTCATAAAGCACTCAGCAATGCAAGATTATTATCCAAGTTGAGAAAAATCAATTCCCTATTCCTGAAAAACCACCTTTGCTGATTTACTGTCGTTTTCCATTAACTTTGTTATTGTCATTCCCAGGAGGAAGGGTTGGCAAATGAAGTCCATATCTTGTTTGTTTTCACAAAATCTCACTATTTACATACTCTGCGACCTATTCCTTTCCAATTTGTGTCATCACATTCACTTCAAGAACCTGCTGAGGATGTGAATTTAAATTGCATTGTGATTCTGTAGGCACACCGTCAAATCTTGAGTCTAATTTTCAGCTGCCTTAGCTTGAGAATAGAAGTGACGTGAAAACATTGTAGAAAATGTGTGGTTCCCTGATCGTGCCCTTTGATGCTGATTCTCTTACTGAAGCCAGTCCGCTGAGGTTAGAATCTCTTAGCTCAGCGAGCGATGTCACAATTCCTATGAACCGTGCAAGTCACGGATTCTGCAAAGGCTGCTTTTCACAGCCGCATCATGGGAACCCAGTGCCACCCAGAGCTCATGGAGACTGTGTCGCTGAAGCTTCTGGAAATAATGTGTAATACATAAAATAAAAACGAACAAACAAGCAACAATGGTCCACACTCGGCGGGAGCTGCACAGCGTGCTTGTGCGGCAGCTGTGACCAGAGCAGGGTGTGTCTGGATGCCGGCTGGGTGAGGTACAAAGGAGCCTCCTTGGGCCCTGGTGCCCCGTGGGGGGCTGCGGGGAGTCAGGACACAAGCATCTGCCTTTGTTAACGATCCAGCTGAGCACCTGACCACGCATGAGCGTGGTCTCAGGAAAAAAGAAGGGATTGCAAGCAAGTATAATATTCATTAAAAATTAAGTATAAATAAAGCACCCTAATTTATTTATAATTCAAAATGTCCTTTCATTGTTAAACTATTGAAAAGGTTACACAATTAGGTTATTTTATTATTTTTCTTTTATATAAGTAATTTCCAATTTTATGTAATGTATTTATAAATTTATTGACTAAATATGTTGGAGATAAATAAACAAACCAGACCAGAATGTTAACCCCAAAATTAACAAATTTATATAACAATCCAATTGCATTATAGGTCTATTAGCATTAATATACAAAGTGAATGATAGGAATTTTGTTATAAATGTATTGGAAAAAATATTCCCTAGGAAAAATAATTTATATTTTTGTAATTGCTCTCATTAATTACAAATTCTTTCTTTTATATATACGACCTTCAAGTGCCCATACTCAAAGTAATTTCAACATTATTATACTATGTGTATGTGTGCTTTAACTGGTATAACATACTGTCAGAATTATATTTCTAATGAAGTACTTGTGCTGAGAATATAAAAATATCAACATAATAATTAAAAGACAACTCAATTAAAATATTCCAAAGATATAAACAGACTTTACCTTAACAAAGATAAATTAATGATGCCTGAACAAATGGAAAGACGTACATCATTAGTCATTAAGAAACTTCAATAAAAGTCACCCTGAGATTCCAAAAAGGTCAGCAATATCTAGTAATTAAATGATACGTGGAAATCCAGAGTCTCTGGAACTGTTGGTAGGAACAGAAAGTATCTGATAGCTCCTCAGGTGAGTCGACTTCGAGTTACTT
Organism: Dasyprocta punctata; assembly: GCA_004363535.1. Classification (NCBI taxonomy): domain Eukaryota; kingdom Metazoa; phylum Chordata; class Mammalia; order Rodentia; family Dasyproctidae; genus Dasyprocta; species Dasyprocta punctata. Next base: position 23,839 of record RJWM01001204.1, read on the forward strand.
TGTGGTCCAGCAGGTGCATTTACTGTGCTTATTTATTCTGACCCAGCGGATCTTCCAAACTCTCTTATCTATCTTATTTGAAGGAGTTGGCCTTCTGTTTCTGCTCCATCTTCATTAAATTCACACATTTCTCTCATTTCCTTCATCATACTTATAGAGAGTGCCCTTGGGTGTGAACTTCACATGGAGATGCAAGTGGAGTGTGTTCAGATTATTCATAACTTTGCTTAAAGAGCAGATTTTTTGATACTTGCTCTTAGGTCAATATCTGTACACTTCAATTTTTGTTTTTAAAAAAATTTTCATCTGTTTAACTAGTAAGCACATCTTGAGCTTTCATATCATTTGGTCAACATTTAATTGTTGTTTTAAACATTAATTCATTAGTATATAGGTTTAGTATGAGGATGAAAACATGCTTTCTACTTCTATTGTCCCAATGAAACGCAAATTGATTCAATTAATTGAAATTATAAAGTGTATTTAGAGTAATTATGTAATTACTAATGTGCACAATTGATATACTATCTTACCAGTACAGCGTTAAAAGAGAAGTGTATTTTGGGGCTTTCTTTCTCACTGAGAACTTACCTATTCTAATAAGAAAATGAGTATTTGAAAATTTAAGAAAATATTGTCAATCAAATTGAGACAATGGCTTAGTATGTCATAAGAAGATCTGAGCAGAGACTCTTCCTCTACTTACATTTTAGAACTTTTGTACGTACAGCTGTATTATCTGACTATTTCCAAAGTATCAGACACCTGGCTTGGTTAGGGCTCTGTCAGACAGAGGAGAAAATTATCCCTCACCTCACTCTTTCCCCCTAAATATCTAAATACTGACACCTAAAATGCTAATTTAAGAAGAAAATAAGACAGAGGAGGAAACTCTAAACCTAATGTCAAGTACTGAAATGCATACTGAGACTGTAAGTAAGTGTATTTTGTAACACAGTCACCCTGAAGCCCTCCACACTCTCATAGGAGTCCGGATATTCCTTGAGCAAGAGCAAAAGGACTGAATTGTCAGTCATGGGAAAAATCTGGTTGTTGCTCTCTTTCGAAAAAGTTAAATTGATTTCTTCTTTTTTTCAGGCACTAATATTTTCATTCAGCTTTAAAACTACACAGTCAGAGCCCATATTTTTAACTATAGCACTTCTAGTTTATTATCCTTCCCCTCCAAGCACGGTTATTGTAACCAACAGCATGAATCCTCACCTCTTCCAAACCGTAAGTTTGACCAACACCAATGACCCTGTGACCTAAGTCAGAGACACTTAATGTGTTAAAGTCTATTCCCAAACTGGAGTGATGATTCAGAGAACAACATAAAAAAATACTTATTGTGAAATATTCCACATTTATTGTTAGTGAAGAACACAATGATTTTCTAGATGAAATATACATGCTAAACAAACAAACAAAAAAAAAAAAAGCAAAAATGTCCACAAAGAAACCAGGCTTGGTGTCACACAGCTGTAGTCCCAGTAGATCGGAGGCTAAGACAGGAGGATCACTGTGAGTTCAAGACCAGTCTGAACTACATGGCGACATCCTGTCTTAGAAAAAGAAAATGTCTTCAAAGGCCCTCAGTTGCAATGGCAAAGCACATACTAACAGGAAATATGCATATTCAAATGAGGTTATGTTTGATGATGAGATTGAATAAGTTACGGGAGTTGACGAAATGATTACATGCTTATACATCCAAAGACCACACCATGCTTAATGTGTTATATATCACCTTAATGAATAGACTTAAGCATTCGAAATTGTTGGATAGATGATGAAGGTGGATGGAAAAATGATAATATGATCAAAAAACATAGCATGACAATTCCTAACTTCCCATAACTGAAAAAAGCTGAATAACTTTTCTACAATCAATAGGAAAGTTCTGTCCTGCTTGCTAGCTATGTATTTTGAGAAACTAAATTTCCACACAATTATATCTTATTTTGTTGAAAGGGTAATCAAAATTTAAGTAAATTTTACCAGTTATATATTTCACACAAAATTTGAATTTAGTTTATTTCTGTATTTGTTTTATCCTAAGGTCTATGGGAGATTTCTTCTTTAAAATTTTATGTTAATATTTGAAGGAAAATAATCCTGCTTATGTTTTACCAGTCTAGTTTTTCTTGCATTTTTCTGAAATGTGGCTTTTTAAAATGTTTTACCTGTCTTGTTTTACCTGTGGTAACTACCAATTTTGTGCACTTTTTCTGGCATTTTTGCCTTCTAGAGACACATGGCACAAATAAAAGTGACTTTGAAATGAATTATTCCTTGGTTCGGTGATCACATGTACATTATTTGAAGCTGAAGTTGCAATTACAGAGCCCACAGAGCACCAGTGAATAAACTGTAATGCACATTATTTTTTCGTGATAATATTTGGGATAGAAATACTCATATTCTCTATTTTTCCATTTGATAGAAATATGTATATTTGAGGCAGTATAGAAAAAATTAAAAATATGTTTTGTTGTTGACCTACAGTTAAAATAGTTTAGAAATTCTATTTAAGAGCTACAAGAATTAGTGTACTTTATAAAATATTTGCAATTAAATGGATCATATATCAATTGAAATATGTTAATAAAATTTTAAATATGTGTAATTCAATGTAAATAATTATTCATTTTAATCAATTTAGCTAAACCATATTTTGAAAACTACCCCCAACAGACAATTTAAGGAAAGTGTTGAAAAAATGGAAACATAAATTCTGAAATATTTGGAAAATTTATACTTAAACAATATTTAAATGTTATGTTTCTTATAAATATTATAAAGAAAGGTAAAAGGAAAAGAAAAAATTTAAAATTGTTATAATCCCAGGAACACTGAAATATTATTTTTAAGTGCATATGCATATATAACTCATTTCATAGTATAAAAATTTTTGATGCCATGAAAGTATACAAAATGGAAAATCAGTTAATATGCAAATATTTCAATGAAATTTTAATAGAATAGTATTCTTTACTAAAACTGACTTTTCTGTTTGTTTTTGATCCAAAGTCTCGCTATGTAACTCAGGCTGGCCTTGAACTCACTACTTAGCAAAGGCAGACTTTGAACGTGTGGTGATCCCGTTTGCCCAACCCCCAAACTCTGGGATAAGAGGGGTGCGCCACCACACAAACTAAAACTGAAATTATTCGTGAAGTTGATAATTATCATAAGTGCCCCAAATAGCCAAAGTTTAAATACATTTACCAACACTTGAAAATTAATTATACTACTATGTGAGCTGACTTAAAAACAAATATGGAAACAAAAACAACTGAAACATTTTCTTAGCGAAAACTTGCCAGGAAACAGAGAAAAGAGCTATTGTAGAAAGAACTCCTTTGAAAAGTATCAGATTATTCAGTGAAATATTAAAGCAAGATAATGACTCACTTTTAAATATCTAGAGAAGACAGTCTTCATAACATTATTATTTCTATGCATATTTAAGTTTCTACATCTATTTCTATGAGTTTTGACATTTACCTATGGAACCAATATATTCACAAAAAGTTTCTCAGGGAGTTTTCTCCTCGTGCCTCTTTGTAAGCCCTTTCACCTCCTTTCCCGTCACTGATCTGGCTTCCATTAATGTGGTTTGCATTTATTTGCTTGAATTCTATATGTGCGCAGTCCTCTAAGGTGGTATTGCCCTGGAAGAAGCAGGCTACCAGGGTTTATCATCTCCCTATCCTCATTCTCACAGAAGTTCTACTGTAAGCAAAAGCAACTAAGGTTCACAGCTCATTTCTCTGCTTGCCCCTCTATTTATGAGGTGCAAACTTTACCAGAGCTGAAAGTACCCGATCCTAATTATTCTGGCTCCATTTTGCTCCTAGACTGGAAGACTGGTATACAGGTCAGCTGAGAAAAACAACAGGCGGCCGGCCCAGCTGGCTATAGCTGCCCAGGACCCTACGACAGGCGGCCTTTTCTCTCACCCCAGCTCTTTACCCACAGTGGCACATGATGTTTTGCCCAGGAAGAAATGCAGGATTTAAGCAACTGACTAAATGCCCTAAGTGGGCTGATTTTATTTGGAATAGAGTTCAGAGAAGTTACAGGGTATGGTCACTTACGAAAGCATGGAGAATTTTGTAGTAAGCAGTTGAGAGCAGAGGGCAGGTAGCCTTATGAGAGCATAAAGGGCAAAACTAGGAGTTAGAAGTGGGCCCCTGAGGCCAGTTCTGAGGCAGAAGCAAGCTCAGAGAACACCCCTCACTATTAAAATAAGTGGGTGCTCCATCAGGACTTGGAAGCTAGTTAATTAATTATGTAGTACTCAGTGTTAAACCCATGGCCTTGGGTATGGTAGGTAAATATTTTACAGTTGTGCTACCTCTCCAACACCTTAGAAGCCATTTTTTATTTCCAATACCAGAAAATTAGCCCAGGGACTCCTGTGTGCTAGACTGGTACTCTATCTTTGAGCTATGTCACCAAACTTCTTTATCTTAATTTTGAGACCTGTTCTAAATTATTCATGTGGGTCTTCGATTTGTACACCTTTTGCTTCAGTTTCCCAGGCATGGAAGATTTTTACACTATTTTTATTGAGATTAAAATCAAGTGATTTTAAGTTCTTACTACTAGGAATAAGCTAGAAAAATTGGAATGCAGTTGGATTTTAGAAAACAAATGGTCATAAGAAAAGAAATGTAGACTGCTTCGCAACTTCCTCTTTGAACTGATTTCTAAAAACTTAAAGCAGTAATTATGGGTTTGCCTTGTAGGTATATATTGTTTAGCTACCATAGTTTAAATAAAGAAGAAAATATAAAAAAGGTATGGGGAAGCTTTCTTTAAGTACCAGGAAGTTTATTGGCTTTTTTCTTTAATTGCATATCAGGGCAAAAGTACATCAGATAAGCATGCATTTGAAAAGAAAATTTTAATTGTGAAAATATAATAAGCAAAACTGTGTAAAATGAAATAAATTGTTGAATGGGAAGATGTACCAGAAAAATGATGGACAGGCTGGGACAGATATTGTTAAGGGGTTGTTTATATAAAATGAATATATACACTGAGTGTTTATGTTCTTTTGCAGTTAAAACTGTATCATTGAAGTACTTTTTTATGGCTATACCTATATTAGTAAGTGGGTCTTTTGAAGTAGTGCATTATGATACAAGAAAAATGGGTTTATTTGTTCTTCTGATTTAGTAGATCATTATTGGCTGGGTAAAGCTGAAATACGTAATAAGATATTTGGACATGTCCATCTATTCATATACAATAACTTTATGTATATATGCATTGATTTATTTCAGAAAATAATTATAGTTATATTAATAAATTATAAATGTTTAGCTACCTGTCCAACATTTCATTGAGGTGGTTTTAATGCAACCATATTTTTTATAGCTGTCATCTTCCCTGATACATTGGACTTCTTTAATAAAATAACAATATCTTACATATTAAAAATTCTCTAGAAATATAGTATGAACAGCACTTGCAATGATGGTCAATCATCTAATTTTCCAAATAAGAAGAAAGATGACTTTATGGAACAGTCTAATGATCAACTGCAAGTCACCAGTGAAAGACAACTTCAAGACTAGAAGCATTTGATTATTCTTCCCACTTCCGGATCCTTTTTAATTTTCTTCACTGCTTTGGCCTTTCTGGAATGTGCAATAAATAAAACATTTAGTTTCAATAGTTCATGGTAATGTCCAATTAGTCAATACTCTGAATAAAATGTTAATTACAATGAAATGTGTATGTGTTGCACTGTATGTTTTATTGTACTGACTAAGAGAAAATGAAAAAACAAGAGTAGGTGTAAGATGGGATTTTAACAAAAGACTGCTTATCTCTATATTTTAGGTAGAGGTACTTTACTGATCCTAATCATAGCATAAAAACATTCTTTGTGACAAGAGAAAAAGTTGTCATGTTGATAGCCTAGGCAGTTTGAAATGAGATTAAAGTGTATCTTGTCACGGTAAGATGTACGTTTGATTGCGAATACTTATTTGAATACATGTTCCAGTAACCCCCCTACTTCTGCTATCAGCATGAGAAAAAGAATAAGAATTATTTTAACCCAATCCTCCCCAAACCATTCACATAGGAAAATGCAGCTAAAAACTATTAATTCAATGTCCATGTGTGAGAATATGAACCACTTATTGTAGATGTTGTGTAACGGAGGGAGGAGAGGTCTCAGTTATCCTCTTTAGTCTTCAACAATTTCATCCAAGATGATACCATCCTGGACTTCTCCATCTCCTCAGGTCCATGTGGGGAAGTACTGAAAGGTGTTATGACTGAGACTCAATTTGCTCCACTAGACACTGGGTGATATATAAGTTACATGTTTGCGAGGTGAAATTCAAAGCAGCATGTGGAGATTTAATGAGTCATACCCTCTCAACAAGGTGAGTTAAAGGACTATGAAACCTCAGAAGTAGTTTGCACTTGGGTTAATGTTGTTTCATATTTTAAAACTACTTGATGAGAAAAATACTACTTGTACTTTCCAAGAAGTCTGAACATTAAAATGTTACTTTGCTTTTATTTATGGATTCAAAACAATAAAAATAGCGGGGCGTGGTGGTGCACGCCTTGAATCCCAGCACTCGGGAGGCTGAGATAGGCGGAGCGTTGTGAGTTCGGGGCCGGCTTGGGCTACAACATGAGCGCAAGGCTGACCTGAGCTACATAGTGCGACCCTGCCTCAAAAAACCAAGGCCCGGAGTTTGGCTCAGTGCCTTAAGCGCCTGCCCTGGCAGGCGCGAGGTTCTGAGTTCAATCCTTGGTGCCGCAAAAAAAATAAATAAATAAATAAAATAAAATAAAATAAAATTTTATATTGCATCATTAATTATAGTACCTTAGAGGGTTTAATGTTTTAAATGAAAAAATCTCAAATTTAGATTTGGTGTTCAAGAAAGAAATATTTTTATATTTTTCATAAATATTTAAAGAAAGTAATTGCTTGACAGTTATTTGATCAAAGCATAATAATATTATTTTATTTAACACAGGATTCAAGGAGGATCCATTCTTGGTTTTTTGTATTTTATTTTGTGTTTTCGTAGCATTATGCACAAATTGGAATAATTTAGGAGAAACTTGATTAGCAGAATCTTTGCCAGTATTTCAGGCTTCATTTGTTAAAATAATGTAAAATGTATCATAGCTCATTCAGTCTCGCTTGGTAAGTATCATGAGTAAAGTCACCATTAACTTTATGCTGATGGAGAGAAAATAAAATATTAAATGCATACTGCGAGGGGAATAGTCTTCAAGCCAACATTGCTCAATTTCTGGAGTGCTATGGTTTAGTCCTAGAATAACCCCTAGAAGTCTTATGCGTGTGGAAATCAATTGGCTCACGGGGCACTACACTTAGTAGTGGATTCATCTGCTGTGAAACTCAGTAGATAAAGGTGCGGGGAGGAAGAGGAGGCCGGTTGGGGGTGACAGCGGTGTGTTCCTGGTTTCACAGATTGGATAGCTCCTCATCCATGTTCTGCCAGGCTGCTTCTGCCTTGGACCCAGCTAACCATGCATGAACCGAAACCATAAGCAAAAAGGAAATATCTCTTAAGGTGCAGGAGATGGGCACTTTACTGATACAGGAAAGTGACTCTAATGAGTATTTGCGTTTTCCCCCAAATTTGTTAGATTCCAAACAGGAGTTTAGTCCTTTTGAATTTAGTGTTTTTAATTATTTGATGATAATGAGGATTAATATGACTAGAAACTGATTTTTGAGTTTGTATTGGTAAGACTCAATTCAGTTTTGCTTCCTGAACTTGTTTCAGAAATTCACTCCAGTTTCATTATATGTGCAATATTTCAAATGTAGGACTATTGGCACTGTAAACAGGCACTGGATAACTGTGAGAGAGAGTCTATAGTGGGAAATAAGTAGAAATAAAACAAAATAGTAAAATGAATAAAACATAAACCACCAAAGGAGATTGCATCACTTTAGGTGCATAACTTTGAAATAAATACATATGTTAAATGTAAAATGTTAACTAACATATTTAAGCAAATTAAAAAGATAGAGTTAAATATATCCAAAATTTGATATGAATTGCAGTGGTTAATTCTGCTTGCATCCCCCGTCTCCCTCTCTTTCTCTCTCTCTGTCAGAATAGGACGCGAAGAGCTCTTTCAACTGTGGAATATACTTCACCACATTTCTGAGTAATACTTACTGACTTTACATTCTGGCAGAGTGTGCAGGTGGCAGAAGCATACCTGAACTCCTCGTGTCAGTCTTGCCTGTGTCCCTAGGGCTGGGTGAGACCCAGTTCTTTGTGCATGTTGTATGCACTGCCCCTTTAAAAGCCAGCACCACAGTTCCACATGGGGAAAGCACTATGTAGATTCAAGAGTACCAGCCAGGTCCACCCAGAGCAGATACAACAGAGGGCAAGTAAATTAAGATGCCAATATTGCTACCATTAGGCTGCTTTTGTTCCTTAATTCACATTTTCCTGGCTTTCTGTAAACCTTTGACTGTGCAAAATCTTGACGCTGATGGCCCCATTGCTCTGCTTCTGGGAACTGAGCTTGCCTGCACCACTGTTCTGCCAATGCAGCCATGACATTCTGAATCTTTTTATTTGAATGCTATTTTTTGTTTCATATTTGATGTTAGTTGTGATGTAATTTTTTATACATTGCTTTATCATTTACCAATGCAACTGTTAGTATTCCCTTTCTGCATTGTAGCATCAAAATGTGCTACAGTATATATATATATATATATATATATATATATACACACACACACGCGTGCGCACACACACACACACACACATATATATATAGTGTAGCAGCATTATCATTTTCTTCAACAAGCAGGCACAAAAATAAAAAGAAATCATGCTGTAAAAGCTTACAAAGGTAAATTTCTGGAAGGAAAGTTTTGACTCTGAAAATGAGTAAAGTGTCTCATACTGCGATTACTCAGGTGGAAAATGGAAATATGCAAGACTTTCTTTAAATGGGAGAAGGGAAGACAAAGCTTTAAAACTATAGTTTTTGTGAAAATAATGAACTAAAATAGGTTGTTATTTTCTAACATGAAATAAATATCTATTTTATTTTATTTTTTATTATATATGTTTTATTTATTTATTTATTTTATTTTTTACAAATCCAAAACAGTATTATTATAGGTTTACAAAGCAAGATGATAGGTAATTGACAATTGTTGCAATATTGCATATTACTACCTTCAAAAGGGTTGTTTAGATTAACAGATATATACATGCAAAATTAATGTAAACATATGAGTATCAACTATTCCTTTTCAATAACCAGCACAATTAGAAGTATAGTCATTTTAGCCATCTTTTGCACACATATATACAAATTTACGTCTAAGGAGAAAATTTTGAAAGCACCAGCAAAAATTAAAACTTCATCTACAAAGAAAAACAATTCATTTTTTAAAAGATTTCAAGACCTATTATTTTTTCAAACAGAAAGAAATGAAATTCAAAAAGCAAAATTGAATCCAGACAAAAAAATAAATGAGCTTAAGCAAATTATAGAGGTACAACACAGGAAACAAATGGATTCCATAAAGCAGATTCAAGCAGATATTCAGAAGATTAGAAACTCCACTGAAAGTATTCAAAGTAGATTAGACTAATGTGAGGATAGGATCTCAGATATTGAAGACAGGCTAGCAGTTAGTGACCAGGAAAAGAAAGATTTCTCAAAATTAGCAAGGGAACATGAGAAATCAATCCAGTAGCTGCTTGATGAAACAAAGAAAAATAATTTAAGATTAATTGGAGTCAGTGAACAAGCAGGAGATACTACAAATGACACTAAAAACATCCTTACGGACATCGTGTCAGAAAATTTCCCTGGTACAGAAAAAGAATTTGACATACAAATAAGTGAGGCATATAGAACCCCAATTAGCAATGATAAAAAAAATATACTTCTAGGTGTATCACAGTCAAGATTCAAGAAACTCAACACAAGAATAAAATTTTAAAAGCTGTTAGGGAAAAGAAACAAATCACCTATAAAGGAAAGCCCATTAGAATCACAATGAACTTCTCAGCACAAACTCTCAAGTCAAGGAGAGCTTGGAGTGAAGTACTCCAAATCTTAAAAGAAAACAACTTTCAACCCAAATTGATGTATCCTGCAAAACTATCTTTCAGATTAGAGGGAGAGATAAAGTACTTCCATGATAAGGAACATTTGAGGAAATTCACGAGCACTAAACCAGCACTTCAAAACGTTTTGAAGGACATATTAGAAGGACATATTAGCAAGTATTACAGTTCCATGAACCCTAATAGAAGGAATCCACCAGGAAAAGCAAATAATTAGAGGGAAGGAAAAAAAGTACTAAAAAAGGGAGGGGAAGCCAGTAATAGTAAGCAACATGATAAGGTTAAGTCAACATGTATCTGTTCTAGCCATCAATGTTAATGGTCTCAGTTCACCAGTCAAAAGACATAGACTGGCAGAATGGATCAAGAAGCAAGATCCAACAATATGCTGTACACTGGAAACGCATTTAATTCAAAAAGATACCCATAGACAAATACCTATTTTAATGCTTTAAATGTAATGTAAGTGTGAGAATATAGCTTGAGGTGTCACCAATTCCCAAAACTTTGCTAAAGTGAACAATGATCAAGTAAAATGCATTTAATGCTCTGGATTTTTACATTACTTATAATAATTCTTATTGTCAGCTGTTATTTTAGTTTCCTCCATAGTGGTGCTTCTGCAGAGGAAAATCACTTACTTAATGATAGGTTTAAAAATTAACATTTGTAATCCAGGGTTCGATTTTTACAGTTAAAAAATATTTCCAATTATTATTTCTTTTTAAAATTCTCTTTTTAGTTCACAAATCTGTAAATGTAGAAAATATTAATATTCGCCCTTGAGTGAGGCCTTTTCAAATCTGAATTTCCTTAAAAATTAATTGGACATTTTAACTGATTTAATTAACTTACAATTAATTTGCATTTACAAATTAACATACTTGACTTGATTTTTAAGAACTTGCATATTTACCCAAAAATTCTTTCTAAGTAATAAAACATTTTTAAAACTAATTTTTCATGAATGTAATGGTTCTTAATATTTAATACATATTCTAATAGTATGTGTGATCATAAGGACATAATGTAAAATTTGAAGCAATTATTCCATAATGCATTTTAAATTTATTTCAAAAGGTAGCTGTTCTATTATGCCAATCTTAAATTTTCACTATAAATCAAAATGTACATGCTATTTCAAATTTAAAATATTAAACTATAAATTAGATATACTTTAATACCTGTATGCTATTCCAAATCTCAGTAAATTTAACAAGTTACTGCCCAGAGAAATCATTGCCCTCTTACTTACTGATTATATGAACCAATCAGAGCTACCTGTTGTGTCAGGTAATGGAGAGAAGATTTCAAACTATTAATTTTTTTAAATTTCCAGTTGTTAGGGGGTCCATTTTTACAAACTGTCATAAATTCTCTAAAACAAAGTAAAGTAGTGTTCCTTTAAATGTTCCTTGTAGCTTTCATGAATACAGTATTTTACTTTTCATAGTAGTTTGGTTTTGTGGTTTTGTTGTTGTAGCTGCTGTTTTTGAAGATGGTTTAAGTTTTCCTCATGTATCTTTCAGGACCCTTTAAGGACAGTATGTGCTGTCCCACACAGGTGTGTATGTATGTAACGTCTCACCGGAACTTCCTTGACATTTTGTGAATACTTGTTAGAACCGAACCACTTTATCCAAGTGACATTGGGCTGATCTGTGCCAATCACAGGCCATGCTTCAATCTATATTCACTACTGTTCCAGACGTGCAGTTGAATCCATCTATAATGGAAACTGTGATGCTATAGAAAACCTCGTCTCTGTAGCACTGAATAATTACAACTGGAGATGCAGCTAGGTGGTTGTCTCACTTGCCTAGCCTGTGTGAAACCCTGGGTTAAAGCCCCAGTACTGCAAAAAAATATAACATTTGTACAGAAAAATCATTGTGTTCCATTATCTGCTGGTCGATCACTAAATTATTGACTGATTCAAAAACTATTTTAAAAATTATAGATCAAATTTTATAGTCAAGAAACAGAGGTATTGATTAGAACTAAACACTTACTTTTATGAATCACTTAATATAATTTTGTTGTTATGCTGTTTTATATAATTTTATGTTCAGATTATCAAAAGATTAAATTCAGAATAATAATATTACAATATTATAAAATATCTTCAAATGATCCTTCATTTATAGGTCATATCAGGATATGAAATAGAATAAAGATGCCCAGTTAGTTTTTAATGGGTTCCTATGTTGCCATTTCTTTTCATTTTCAGAAAAAATCAACAAGTGTGCCCTTATATAGAAAGAATGACAAATACTGAGAGAAAGATTAGTCTTTCAGAGTCCTGTGACTTTCAGATTCTATGAGAAATATAATGACACAAATGACAATGTAATGTGTCCTAGAATCTTTTCGATTATGACAGGTACTAATGTTATTTCCTTGGCTGTTAAAAACAATAACTGAAAATAACAATTTGAGATCACACAGTACCAATGGGGAAACTAGTCATTTTTAATACAGATTTTCTAATCTTCAGGATTGTCTTAAATATATATTCCCCAGAAGAAAAATTCAAATGATGACAGTCTTGTGGTATGAAAATGGATGCATTTTGAAGAATCTAGACAATTAATAATAAGACTGTAACATAGCTACTGTTTAAGGAATGCAAGGTGGCTATTCAGAAAGCCCGTGGAAAATGATTACATGCATTTTAACAGTAAGAATGTGAGTTGAAGCACCGACTGAATGTTGTCAATACGGAAGCTTTACCAATGACTATGAATTACTTTTAAATGTGTATTTATGTGAACCCATATGTGTATATGTGCACTTATATGTATAATATACATTTCGCCGAGTTTGGATATAGTTTCTTCAGTAGTGAATCTATGGGATTATGTTAGATTATTCATGATACTCTAAATATTCTATGAGTGTGTAGGATGATAATACTATAATATATTAAATGACATTATGAACTGAGAGTTTCAATTTTAAGAGCTTGGAGAAAATAATACTATAAAAAATCTTAGTATATTCTTAAAAAATCATGCTGTTATGTTTCATCATATGATAATCTCAAAAATACAAACCCTTTTTATTCCTAAATTTAGGCATTTCATTTAGGGATTTTAAAACTACTAACAAATTTTTAAAATGTGTATCATTTTATGGTAAAAGTGTCAAATGCTTAGTATACATAAATTTAAGAAGGCATTGGCAAACAACACAAATTACTGTCAAAAAACACCAATTGATAAGTGACAAAGTGAATGGGTACATAATATTGAAAGTGACTTACGATATTTTCTTGCTATTTTTAGCTTTGAAGATAGGGAAAAGCACTAATGACAATCTCAGTCTCACAGACTCCTCAAGCAATACAGCTGTCAAGCTTATCCTGATATCTAGTATATGTAAGGTTAGATATTATATATACTTTATGTTTCAAAATATAGTGAATAAGATACACTTCAGCAAAAAATATAAATATTTCTCCATGTAAACATTTCTTTTTTTAATGTATACTCTTAACTAAATCAGTTAAATGAATGTTTTCAGTTCTACTGTTTTCAAAGGAAATAGAGAATTAAACATTTTTACAGTATTAAAATGAGAAAAATGATGTGGAAGAATTTCTTTCGTGAACTTGAGAAGACAGTTCTTTCCTTTGCCTATTATGAGGTGTAATAGACAAAAAAGGTGTGCATGTTGTACAATGTGATGTTTTCATATACAGGTGCACTAAGCAGTTATTGCCCCCGTCAAGCTAACACCTTACATTTCATGTGCATAGCGCTTATGATCTCGCTTACATTAGTGTGTGAGAGATTAATAATTACTATTATTTCAATAAATTTGTTTGTTTTTATTTTCTTGATTATTTGTTTATTTATTTTGTAGGCCTGGGGCTGGCAGCCTGAGCATCTCTTTGGAAGATGACAGTACACAATGTTTATTTATTTTGAGACAGGGACTCGCTAATTAGTTCAGGCTCCCTTGAACTCAATACATAGCGTAGATTGGCCTCGAGCTTGTGGGAATTCTCTTGCCTCAGCCGCCTAAGTGCTGGGATTTACTATTTCAAATATGTTAGTAAATAGTAAAGCAAGAATATGAGGAGACAGAGTGGTGAGAGTTAACCACATTGCTCTGGAAGAAGGAGGGTAGACCCGAATGGGGAAGTAAAATTTAAATAAAGCCTACCAAAGCCTGTGTCCCATCTGTTTTCCTTAACAGGCTAATAGCATTGAGTAGGTTCATGCCACATACTAGTTAAAATTAAGTGGTGGGAAACAATCAATCCCTTGTATCAATGGGAAAATGAACCAAAACTGTAACCAAATGGCGCAGCACCGGCTATGGAGACAACAACGACAAAGAAGTTTCAACTAAGGTAATAGTTGCCATCAACATTTCTGGGCCAATTATCCCACCAGAATATATAATGTATCTATGATCAATCAAGCTGGAAAAAAGAAGTCCTCGTGCCTACAGCTTTGGCTCACAAGAGAATCGACAACCAGGTGCAAATAAAATGTAACTGTACTTCTTATAGTGATCCTCTTTAATTTATCATTTCCCTTATGAAAGGGGCATTGTACAGCTCCAAAGACCTAAACAGAAACAGCTTTGCAATTTATTCAAAAGGATAAATTTCAAAGGTTCTAAAACATTTCAGAATCCAATTCTGTGTTTTGCAGAAATATACATATATATATATATATATATATATAAAAGATAAAGATTTAAATTCCTAAAATTGGAATTAATATACTACAGGCATTTCATATCTTACTTAATATTAATTTTGGACTAAAACTATGTAACATATTTGAAGAATTTGTTTTTCTGATCTGTCAATAACGATATGAACCCATTATTATATCAATATTGGCAAAAAGTATCATAAAAGTTAAATTAGTATTTAAATTTGGGATGAATATCAATCTATTTGATACAGTTGTTTTCTCTTGAAGTTTCCAACAGTTAGTGGCTATTGCAAAATTAAAAAGATATTTGATTAAACTAAAATTGCCTACAAATAGCCATACTCAGTTGTGACAGCTCATTAACACATATGTCTGTGCATAAAAGAATATAGGTCATGTAGCAGAAATACAAGTGACAAAAATACCTTCTTTTAAAAAAAGTCAGTGCATTTTAATTGGAATAAATGTAAGAATAACAGATCAAATATTTCTTATTTTTTGTTGCACAGAAACTTGGATTCTGGAAGTGAAAATTCATTTAATTAAGATAATTACCTCAAAGTCAGATATATGAAATGTTAGTAAGGGCAAAGGAAAGTGTAATGGAGAATGATCTCCTTTAAAAGTAAAAAGAGATTTGTTGCAAAATGTCTACATAAAATTTGTACTTTAATTTTTGTAAAACATAGCATTCAGATAATAGGCTTTTAAAATCTTCTATATTGAATTTAATAAAGTTACCAGGAATTATTTTAATTTTCTTTACTCTTCTTGAAAATTAATGTCTTCAGTCTACTGAAAAACTGTGACAGTGTTACATCTAAAACTACAAATATTCCTTTTGTTTGGTATATTTTGGATATGTGTCAACTAATCTCTATTATTTTACTACTTTATTTATAAAAACTCAAATTCTAATGTGGCAACTGTTCAAGTGTATGTATTTTTCCCTTAAAACATATCAATTTTTAAAGTTTATTAAGATTCTATTTTCCATGAAATATAAATTTGCATTTCTATTACAAAATATCAATTAAGGAAGATAAGTGAGAATAAAACTGAATTTTAAAAGAAAATTGCTATAATAATTCAAATATTCAAGCCAATACTATACAATAGCATATTTTCTCCATATTTTAATCTATAAAACATGCTAAAATATAAATATAAATCTACTTATGGATAAAATAAACACAATAGACAGATATAAATAGACATATATAATTACTTCATTAATCATATTCATAAAATAATTTCAGGTCTGACTTTCCCTAAGTGACAGATACAAAACGCACATTGGGTCAATGAGACTGTGGGAATTAAATGGAAATTACTTCACATTTTCAGGCTACGACTTTCCATATATATTGCATAGGATAATTTCATTCACCTGGTACAATGAGAAAAACAATAGCATTTTCTCATATGGAGGTTGCATAAATCAAATGAATAAATACATAAAAGTATTTTAGACCATAGCTAGATGCTCAAAAATATTTACCATCCATTTCTTTATAGTCTCCTTTATTTCTTATTTTTCCTTAAAACCCTAATCATTTCTAATATCTAATAATATATTTTTTCATCCAGTAAATTTGCAATTGATGTCTGTCTGCTACATAATAAAAAATTTGGAAAGCTATGCAACATTCTTTGGAAAAAAATTATATCTTAGTAATGACCTCTTTTTAAGACCTGGTAGAAATGTCTGATATCATTATCTTGGTCTAATTTTATAGTCCTATTAATTAAGTTTGGATGTGTATTTTTTAAGTTTTGCTATTGAAGATTATGTAGATTTTCAGTTCTTGAATTTGCATTGATACTGCATGTTTTGTAGAAAAATTTCCATTTCAAAGATATTTTAGTAATATGTGCAGATATTCTGATATTCATTCTTCATATTTTTATGAAGTAATGCTTCAAAAAGAGTCTCACTCCTTGTTTTGATGAGTTATTGATTACCAGTCTGCCCCGTCTCTCATGCCTTCCTAAAAGACACCAATTCCATGGAGACACCAAAAGGTTAGTTAGCAGGCTACAACACAATGAGGAACTTTCTTCTTTGCTGTCATGAGGGTATTGAAACAATATTGGATGTTTCCTGTTTGGTAAGATTCTCACTCCGACCATACCTCCTAACCACTATAAAAATGTCTGGAGCCAGTTTTTCTTGTGGTAGTTTCTCAAATTGTTTTAAGATCAGCTTGGAAGACCTTTCTTGTTTTGACCAGAAAACTCTACATAACAACACCTTTGCATACTCGTGTATGTGTATGTGTGTGTGTGTGTGTGTGTGTGTGTGTGTATCTGTATGCTCAGATGTACATTAGTCTTGATATTGAAATCAAATTTGAGAGTGGGTGAGTTTACCCTAATTCTTGAGGGTGTTATAGAAGATACTAATAAGATGGTACTCTTCTGAGAAATTTCATTTCTCATCAGTAGCTTAAAAAGAACTGAGATGCTAGTAACATTGTTCATTGTGTAAATATATGAACAGAATATGTCAAATTCTGAGGCCAAGCAGAAAAAAAAAAAGAAAAATTGAAGGTTTTATTTAAGCCTTCCAAAATGAAGTCCCCTTTTCAGATTTTAGGTATCCACGCTGACTTACTTGGCATTATGTACAGACGATATGCTCACGCTTGTACTATATACAACTGAACCAACTCTCTATTACTCATTTTATTCTCATTTTATTTTCTTTGCTCTATGAAGTTATCTGTTACATATGCAAATTATGCACACTTTTCTCTTAAATTAATATCTATCTACATTTTTGTTACTTTTCCATTGATGGTTTCCCATTCTTTCTAATTAAGAAACACATACTGTTTGTTCTAAACTATCAAGAAGTAAGCTATTTAAGGCATTTTCTGTACAAGATTCTGGTCTTAAGGAAAATTGTGGTTTTACAGTGCCTTTGGCATAAACATCGGGGTGATTAGTATTTTCAGGGGATTGGAGAGCAAGTATTATAAAATTGGAAGATCCAGATTCAGTTGTTGCAATCATAGAATTGAAATTTTTCTTGATATCTTCAACTATTCTCATGACCTGCAAAGTGTGAAAGGTTTGCTACTTACTTCAGCTTTTCCTCCTGTAACTTTTGCATACTTTAAAAAGAAATAAACTAATGCATCTTTGGGATTCTCTTTTATGTGACCATAATGCCTCATAGACTGATTTTCTCTATTCCTTATAAATATCAGAATTCTAACCATATATGAAGAGAGAGGAAGAGAAAGAAAGAGAGAAAGACAGAGAGAGAAGAGTGGGGAGGGAGAGATTCATAATTTGAGGTGGTAAGGTACATCACTCATAAATTACTAACTAATGAGTTATTACATAGTGGAACCCTGAAGCAAAAATTGAGAAATCAAAATGCAAATTCCATTCCATATGAGAAATTATTTACCTGTGGTCAAATCTGTCATCAATTGAATAATATAAATTAAACATATTTAGAAGTTGCCTTAATTTGAGAGTTGCTTTTCCAAATAGAATCAAAGTTTCACATTCACTGCTTTTTAAAGACCATGCTTTTTATATATAGGTGAAATATTTCTTATATATAAATAAGTAGTACATATTTGAAGAACATATGTTGAATTAATATGTATATTTGTCATAAAAAGTATAGTGAATAAAATTTAAATT
The DNA here is from genome assembly GCA_004363535.1 of Dasyprocta punctata. Taxonomy (NCBI): domain Eukaryota; kingdom Metazoa; phylum Chordata; class Mammalia; order Rodentia; family Dasyproctidae; genus Dasyprocta; species Dasyprocta punctata. The sequence goes on from RJWM01001204.1 coordinate 42,314, forward strand.
TATATAAACAAACGTTTGTAACCTCAATTTTTAAATATTGTACTAATAATTGTTTATCTCATTCACTATTCAATTAATAGAAAATATGACTATTAGTTACAGTGCTGTCTTTCTTTCAAAAGGCATTAGTGCATTCTTATTATGTTTAAAGTGTTTGGGGAAGATAATACAAACAGAAATAAACAATTCTTTTATATAGTTTTAGTTTTCTGTTCATAGGCCACATGTGCATTGTACATGTATAAATGACCTCATTACATTTTCAGGTAAAAGTGAGAGTAGCCTCATTCTAATTTATTAAATAATATACAATAGTTGTGTTCATGTGGAATTAAGAGTCAACTGAATGTCTACAGGAAATGATTGAAAATAATGTAGTTTCTTTTATTCCCTTCTCTCAGTTTCCAATTCTCAGAGTCAGTGAATCAGATTATTGTTAATTAAGTAAGGGCAATTATATCGTGCAAAGAGAGACAAAGAAAACAACAGAAAAGAAAAAATCTTTATAAGATATAACTACAGCAAACCCTATGTTTCAAATATTTGATGCCAACAAAGACATGTGCAGGACCAGATACTTTCTTTCACTGTTGAATACTATCAAATATTTAATGAAGAATAGGTATCAATGCTTCTGAAACGCTTTCTAAAAATAGAAGAGGAATAAAGACTTCTTAATTCATTTTATGAGTCCACTTTTCCTCCATTAATTTTCAGGTATTAGAGTTTGGAAAGTGTAGAGGTGAGAGTTAAAGAAGTACTAGAATTTTGTAATCAGAACTTTATGGTATAATCTGGTCAGTGCTGAACAGACCACAATGCTGGCAAGAATGTGGACAGTAAAAGCCAGGTTCAGGGGTTTCAGCTGGGAACAGGTCAAGTGTGTCAAACACCACTAGAAAAATTGTCTTCATTTTGTCCACATCCTGAGACTGTGAGATAATAAGATAAAGGATCATAGACCAATTAAACCAGTGGAGGTAGTTTCAAAGCAACTCAGTTTTTGGGTTGTGTCCTGGCTGGTACTGGCTGCTTTTAGGCAGCTCTGCAGTGAAAATTAGGAACAAAAAGCTGATATGCTTTCTGATGATTGCAGTATCATCAGAAAGCAAGTGCTTGTGAAATTGGGGCCACGAAAAGAATGATTGCTGAAGAGATTTACATTAGAAAGGAGCTAAGTACTTCACATCAGGATAATAGCAAAACTGTCATGAGGGCATCAGGAATCAGGAAGGCTCCACCCATCACAGGCTCAGAGCTGTAAATCCTTCATTTAAGAAAAGCACAGTTTGACACACTGATCAAGAAGAACTGCCTAAGTGATTGCTTCCTCAGGATTCATTTCACCATGCTTAGCCATTAGTCACTCAGAGGCCACTGCAGCCATTCTCCAGAGAGGCCCGGACCTGCTAGAATAGCAACAGACCTTAGTATGGTCCACCTGCTGGTGATTTTTTTTTTTTTTTTGCATGCAGAATGCAAGAGTTATGAGATCACAGAGACTTCCACCCAGATATCAGAATAAGGCCTCAGGGGATAGGCAACACATGTGACAAGTTTCTTTTCCCTGCTGGAAGCTTCTGAGAGGGTAATGTGTAAGTATGTGAAGCCACAAGTGCAGTGGAGACCACAGGAAGACAGAGATGCCAGGAATATGGAATGTATGATGACACAAAGAGAAAGCAATGAGGACAGACACTCCAACAGAGAGCCCATGTGTGATGCAAACAACAAGGCCATGCAGGGAAGGATGTTTGAACCTTTGGAGTTCACATCTCACCACAACATGCTCTGGGTGCTAGACATGAAAACAGAAGTTTTGATGTTTGTCCTACTGGACTTTGGCCTTGCTTGATTCTACTCTTATTTATTCCCACATTCCTCCCCTTTGGAATTTAAAGATGTCCCTGTACACTGAAATTTGCTTAGTAGGGACGAAATGCTTGATATTCACAAGTGAAAGGAGCATAACTCACAGTTTAGACCATAATTGATCAGCTCCATGGTAGGGTGCCTTGGCAGAGGGGTATCATAGAGAAGAAACAGTTCACGGAAGGGCAGACAGAAAGCAGAATTAGCTGCCTGCCTTGTATCTTTCCCTTTATGTTTCATCTAGACTACAAACCTATTGGTTGTTTACACCCATAATCAGGGTGGGGCTTCTCATTATCCACACCCAGGACCATGCTAAAGCAATTTAGGTACCATATGCCCTTAATCCATACTCACATGCCTTAGATCCAACCACCTCTGAAAAGTCTCACCTATGAATTCATGAGGCTTTGGATGGATGTTTAGATCCAAACCATGGCAGAAAAATATTTAACTTCTGAATTATTACTGGGCTCACAGTTAAGAGTTTGCTTGAGTATCAGAGGAGATTTTGGGCTTGGCATTTCAGAAAAGGTGAACCTGATCAGATTTTGGGGACTTTTCAAAATAAAATAAATATATTTTGCATAATGAGGTAGGTATAAATCTTTTGGGGAATAGGTTTGGAAAGTCATGGTTTAGATTTAAAATATCTCCAAAATTCTTATGTTTAGAGGTGATGCTTTCAGATGGTGATTGGATGATAATGAGTTGGCACATAACTCATCAGCAGACAAGTCTACTGACAACTTCATAGCTGACTGTTTCTCAGAGGTGGGGCCTGGTTGGAAGAGAGGTCTACTGGGGGTGCAACTTAGAGGGATTTTTTTTTTTTTTTGGTTGTTGTTGTTCCAAGCTCCTGCCCTTGTTTCTATACTTCCTAGTCATCACAGTGTGAGCCCCTTGCCTCTGCCATGGCTTTTTACTAGGCCGTTTTTGGTTTGAAGTCTGTTGACTATGAATGAAACTGTAAGCCAAAGTAAACCTCTACTCCTTTAAATTGTGGGTTTCAGGTATTGTATTTCAGTGATAATGCTTTTACCAGTACAATACCTAACACTAAATGCATGAAGGACAAAAGAAAAAAATAAATAAATTGGATTTACTGAAATTTAAAAAAAATCAAAGGGCGAGTAGCCACACAAAAACCTTCTTAGCTTTATTAATTTGCAAGAGATCGAAAATGAGAACTTTAGCTGTATGAATTAGAAAACGTAAGTGGACCGTGGAATGGTAACATGGTATGATCACTCAGAAAAAGTTCTGTGGTTTTTCCAAAAGTGAAGTACAGAATGCCATGCCATCCAACAATTCCACCTCTAGGTACAGAGCAAAATATTTGAAAATAGGAGCTAAAATGCATACTTTTACATCAGTGAACAATGCAGTGTTATTCCCAGTAGTGAAAAGTAAAAGTGGCACAGAACTCGTCAACAGAGTACTGGATTTTAAAAAATGAAATGTACTCATTGAAATATTTTGTGTCCATTTAAAAAAAAGAAAGAAGTTCCAACATGCTGAAACAGGGATAAATCATTAAAACTTTATAATAATTGAAATAAGGCAGACACAATGCAAATCTTATGTGGTTTTTCTTCTATGAAATAGATAAGACAAATGTTTAAAATCTGAAGGTATTTTATGTATTAGCAGGGGAGAGTGGAGAATAAGGAATCATCAGTAAGACTAATTCTGTCTGATAGACAATAGTTGGTGAAATGTGATGATTACATCTGGAATTCATAGTCATTATAGATGACTATGAAAACATATACCATTGAATTGCATGTTTACAATGATTATAACAAACCAGAGAAAAGATTCATAAAAATTGATGGCAATTTATAGAAAAATCATTTTTACAAAAGTTGTGTTCAGGAAATTACAAGACTATTGAGAATCACTGAATACTTCCGAGGTTGTCTGGCATCTAGAACCCAGGTGTGAATGATCCGCCTAGTGATGCCGTGACTCACCAGCACATGCACCTGCTTCACAGCTACATATTCTCCCAGAACTGTTACTGAGCAGAAAAAGCCTTCTCAGGAAAGAAAGACTTGTTCCAGAATCCTGTGAAAGCAAAGATTTGAAAGGGAAACCATTAGATTTCACTCCTATTTTGTAGATTGCAATGAAGAAAAGAGTGGGAATGCTTTCATGATAGTAAAGCAATTTGAGAAAATCCAGCACCTCGGAAATTCAACATTCAATTGTGCACCTCAGCTTACTCTCAAAATAAAAGTAATTTCAGTCACATGGTGCCTCTTCCTAATATGATTCAAATATGGTGAATGATGATGACATTGCCTAACTCAAAAAATAACCAATTACTCATGTATCATTTATTTTCTCTTCTAAATAGATCATGGTCTGTCCTCTGATAAAATGGAAATCAAGTTAGTTTTTAAAATTAACTATAGAATCACATCATTTATAAATTCCTAGTGAGATAGAAATAAGCCCACTATTATTGATTTTTTAATCTGTATATCAAAGCAAGTGATAATACAAAGGTAAGTATTACAATTCTCATTGCATACTTCATATTTATCATCATATTTAATTATTCATCCTGTACTTGTTTTAACCTCAGTTAATATCTCAGCAAGCACATCCCAAACACACTTCCCAAAACATTGTCATATTGTCCTGATGAGGTGATTCCAAAACTCTTTTCTGAAAGGTTTTAGGTTTGTATTAATCCTGAATAAATTTGGTTTCATTTCTTTTCTCTTAACTTCTATTGCTGAACATGTAAACATTAACTGCAAATTTTCTCAAGTTCAGAAACTCCTTGTTTTCTTAATATATGCCTCCTTGTTCATACTATTTAGCACCAACCAAACTTACCACTTCTAATAATGTTGACCTATATAGATACAATGTTGCATTCATATATATCTTCACTTCCAACTTCGGAAGAAACATGATTGTGTGCCTTGAGGAGAGATTCCTCTTTTCAGAGTTGAGACTTCTGTACCACTGAAGGGTAAACTCCTATGAAGTGAAAGCAAACTGCATACATGCATATATATTTGGTTTCTCAGAGATAAAAAGTGTGACACAATTTCTTTCATCCTTGATTTTCTTAGTGATGTGTACTGGTTTTCCAATAAATGGCAACATATATGTCAATTGTTGTAACACAAATTATTCTACTTTTTTTTTGAGGACAACGTTAACCTCCTCAACCTAGTGCTATATGTGAGTCTTCATCCCACCACTTCACCAGTTTACCTGCCAACCGCCTCTGGATCATGATATACCTGGATAGACCAGTGGGTTCAATAAACATAAGCCTTTCTCTCTTTCTCACTTCTTTTTTTTTTAATATGAGCTATACAGTGAGAACTAAAGCTGTTTGTAATCCAAAGATGGCAAATGGGGCATTGAGTAATGGTATGGTTTGTGTTTGGATGGCCCCCCTCAAGTCTTATGCAATCACGGACACAGCTGAGTCTGGCAGCCATGACTGGTTTGTTGCCTGGCACTGGAATTGGTGGTTGTGAGTGCTGCACCTGCCCAGGGGTGGAGCTGGTATATAGTGTAAGGGGAGGAATGACGCATATTGTCTTTCTCTTGCCTGGTTCACACTTTACTGTTTGCCTCTCAGTCACACCATCCTGCCTTGCGGCCAGCTGAGTATGGACTGAAACCCCCATGAACTGTAAGAAATAAACCTTCCCTTCCCTAATTTTGGGTGTCAAGTATTTTGTCTCAACAACGAGAGAAAAGTAACTAAGACAAGTAATAAAATGAATGGCTCTACAATCAGAAGGATAGCTAGCAGAAAAACTAGATCTATATGGGAATAATTCTCAGCAAGGGCCCAACATTTATTCTGCGTCTCTAAGTAATCAGCGTGGTGAGAAGTGACTGGTTACTCCTTCAGTAAGTGGTTTCAAGTTAGCCCCTCACCTACTGAAAGACAGAGGATCATCAAGTGGAAGATCAGTTTTGATGAGGGTTAAACCCAAACATAGACTTTATCTTCATTTACCTCCTTGAGAATATCTCACTGGGATCTCTGGGAAAAGAATGAGGCTTGACATCCATAAAAAGGATTAACAAGTCTACCTGGTTATTGAAAGTCTCTTCTGTTATTGTGCTGTACATTCTCACTAAATACAAATAATCACCTATTTTATTCATCAGCCTTTCACAGTTTATTCACAAGATTCTTTGTCACATCTCATTATTAGCACTCTTCTCATTTATTCTTCCAATGTTTCATCATTAGGGCAAACCACTAGTAACAGGTTTACAGTAAATTCTTCTATGTCTCTAAATAAACAAATTTGAGGGGAGGGAAAAGAGAAGTAAAAAAAATAAAGCGTGAATATGTATATATACAAATATTCCGCGATGAATATGTTTATCATATATTTCAAAAATATATCAACAACAATATTAAAAAGTAGTATTTGGCACCATCGTTGCTCCTTAGGACTAATCACACTGCAGGCCACAATACTGTAGCCATTCGTTTTTACTTGGCATCTCACATTGGAAACGTCTAACTATAAATCTAGCCTTCCATATTTTGTTTTCCTGGCAGCTCTCCATAGGAAGACATGTTTGTGCACACGTGTATAAATGCATTTATTTCCCCTTCTGAGGACTTTGTGTTTAGTAATGAATATTAGGAATAGTTTCACAGCCCAAGCATACTGCCCAAGTCTCCAAATGACATCAAATATGTGAGCAGGTAGATAAAAATTCCTTTTCCATAGAATTAGCAAAAAGGATAATACCTGGATCAAACATACACATTACTCACTGTCTCTACTTCCATAAGAAAGAAGATGATAGATAAGTGGAGGAAGGAGGGGAGAGATAAGGAGGAAAGAAAAACAGAGGAAAGGAAGGATGAGGGAACGAAATGTGGAGAAACTCACTTTTTCTCTTTAAAACTGCTTATGCTTGTGAAAGTAAAACATACAATTAAAGACATCAAATTGACTAGTTCTGATATTCTTTCTAAGCACAGTATAGATTTTGCTCCACAAAATCCTTGCTGAAAATTGTATTAAGATAAGTTATTCCTTTTAAGTGAGAATGACTAAGCTAATTAAGTTTGCAACTATGCTACATACAGATAATATTTCTGCCACAAATTAATGCATTTCAATTTCAACTGAAAAAGCTATTCTTTTAAAAGAATAGGTCAGTGTGGGGGAAGAGAAAGGCTATTTCAAACTTTGAATTAATTTTTTTCTATTTCTAGGCCTTTTTAATATTTTGAAAGTCTGACTAGTCTTTACCATCTATAATGTGAACTTTGAGTCTTTTTGGTTTTGCCTATAAATACACAAGGTTTGGGTATTTTAGAAAGAAAAGCGTTTTATTCAGCACATTATCTTAGCTCTTTAGGCCCGAGATCATGTAGCCCTATTAGTTGTGTCCCAGTTGAGGTCTTCTGACTGTCCCACAGCATGGCTAGGAGAATTAGTGAGAGACAGACCAGGGCAAATGGAAAGCTGAAGAGTACAAAGGGACTCATTCACTTTGCCTAGGAGTCTGCTCTCACAGGAACTAATTGAACTCCAACAGACACACCAATCCCACCAGAACGCATTTACTATTCCTGAAAGGGGGGCTATCGTGACCTAAGTCTCTGCTTCTAGACTCCTCCTATTAAAAGTTCAACCACTTCAACACCACTACACTACAAGCCCAGTACACGACCCATTAGACTGACAAACCATTTCTAAGGCGCAGCACATAGATTTCTAAAACTGTGATTCTGGAGACACTATAGCTATGAACCAAACCAAATATTTCTGCCTAGCTTCATAACTTTTCTGGTTCACGAATTAAAGCAATTAATTACACAATTTCTTTTTCTTGCTATAGTAGCACTCACCTTAGAGAATAAGATTAGAGTATATAATTTTTCAAGTATTTTAAACTTAAATATGTTAGTGGTTGTATTCTGTGAGGAAAAACTCGGTTTTGCTTTGTTTTATGTTTTTTGGGTTTTTAAATTCTATTTCCATAATTCCTATGAGGAAAACAGAAACAAATGAAGGCAATGATAAAGGATGTAAGGTTGAAGATCAGGTTTTATACTTGCCCAGTTTAAATATTTGGTCACATTTACCCCATCTTAAAAAGGAAGACAATGATATTCCTACCCTAAAGAGTTTGTTTTAAATAGTAAATAATTTACTATAGATCAAGAAATTAAAACTGCTTTACATATCAAAACTATGCTAGATCAAACTATTATAAGAAGTTTTGTCAGAGTGAACATATTGTTTATACATGCATGAAAATGCAGTGTTTAGTGAAGACAAATCAGTGTATCACGCATGCTTTTTTCGGTAATCTACTATAAACTCAGTAAAAAATGATATTTCATTTAATCTAAAGTTTAAAAGAAAAGCACACCTTCTTTAGAGCTACATTTATGTGCAAAATCATTGCCTTCAATGAATGTTGTGTGGCAGATCTAAACAAATATGGTATAAACTGGATAAATGACATTTTATAAAATCATAAAATGTGCCTTTCAATGGGATAATGGTTTCAACGCATTTTAATTAGCTAGCTATGTAACAAATCAACAGATGTACACAACCAACCTTGCATAATTTATCTACTAACAATAGTGGCAGTCATTTTTAAGAGCTTGTAACATTGCTTACATTAGCAGTTTTAATACGTCATTGATTTCTGGCCTAACAATGTGAAATAGAGTTTTTAAAATAATGCTGCTGTGAAAATGTCAATAAAATAGATGTTTTCCTTAATTAAAGCAGCTGTAAAATATAGATAAGTGATTTCCCAGAACTGATGGTAAAGTATGTCAAAAGAGATGCCACGACTTGGACTTTCCATGTGTACGCGAGTCATGAGCTTTGTTAGACTGTACATGTCCCAGTTTATCTTGTCTTTTCCCAAGGAAGCATTTTCATTTATGAGACTGTGTAGATCACTGGTGTAAGGGTCATGCTCTGGAGACAGACTTCACTTCCTGATTCTGCTGCTTCCTGGCTGTGTGTCTTTGGACAACTTATTTATCCCTTTCAGGGCCTTTTTTTTTTTTTTTTCCTTTTTTGATGTGTAAAATTAAGTTGGTAGTAACAATTTTCTCCTTGGATTTCCATAAGGGTAAAACATATAAGTATTAGTGAATTCTTCAACTAAAATTTGACTCAATTTCAAATAATTTTATTTGATGAACTATAAACTCAAGCAAAATAAAAAGATGTATTTCATAAGATACATGTGTTCTACTCCATTATTAAATTTTGTGGACATAGTTTCATTATTTTGATACTTGAATACACATGTATATGTACATGAAATCTTCTTAACTTCTCATATGGCAGCAAGGTAGCAAACATTTCTGCATGGAATTGAACCAACTGCAGTGGGAAAAATTTACCAATGCTTCAACCTACCTTTCTGTTCTCTGCCTTTCACCTCCAAGCAGGCTTTACTCAATGTGGGACCACAGTAATACTTCCTTTCCATGGCTGGCAAAGCATATCCCTCTGATAGGATTTGGTAAGTAATGGATGAGCACTGGATGGCAAATAGAAACCATTCTCCTCCTTTTCTTTTTGCTTCTCCTTGAATGGACTCTATATAATGAAACTAAAAATCAAGTGCTTAGGAAAAGACAGAAAGGAAAGAAGTATCAGTGTAAGATTCGTTCACTGGCAATTCCAACTTTAAAAAATACATTTGCTTTTAAACACAGAATAATGGTTAAACTTCCTTTCTTTGAAAAGGTGACAGTCTACACAGAAGAATTTTCCCTCGTTGTGATTAATGCTTCGAGACAAATTAATTTCTACTCAGATATTTTCTTCTGGTGCAATTACTTTTTCGGTATGTGCAGAATAGGCAATGCCTAAGATGATTGTGGCATTATATCAAGAATAAAATTGAGTTTTCATTGATCATTCTGTCCTCAGATACCATGGAATCTATGCTCATTGCAGGCAATGCCTAATATTGTGTGGTAGAAGAATAAATGAGGTTAGAACAGCTTCACAGAGACTAAGAATTGACATACTTTCTAAAAGCAGAAGGTGAGCAGGATGTTGTAAAACTATTGTGATTCCTTGTAACCTGCAGTAATTATTTAAAATAAGCAACATCATACATATGGCAATGAACTAATTCATTTTCCTATGTCCCAAAGGAGGCATACTCATGAACCCAATGAGCAACACTAAAGAAATTTCAGTTTCATTCAGCAAGCACATCTTTGTGAGGTTAAAACTGAATGGAATTTTTAAAGAAGACTTTACCATCTTTGAAATTTTAACTCAAAAGATCAAAACACTTTGATTCTATCTCCAAATCCCTACAGGTTCATGGATCTGACTTGCAAAATGATTGAATTTTGGGATTTTCATTTTTCTCCAGAAAATTAATAATGTGATGTTATATTCAACTGAGGACCTTTTCTACACTACTGTAATTTTATTTTTGGCATGTCTTTAACATTTGATTATTGGATTATATTTATGATTATATTTTATTTCTTTGGAAATAGGATAGAGGAATGACTGTGTTGACAATGCAGATCAATCAGGAAGGAGTGAAATAAACTAGGGAGTACACTTTAAAGTTTCAGTTAAGAATTTAAGCCATTTCCATTGGCAAATTCTTGTAACCTTAGTACTGGAGAGACTAAAATAGGAGGATCACAGGCTCAAGACCAGCCTGTACTACACAGGGAGTTCAAGGCCAGGCTCGACTACACAGAGTCTCTGTCACACACGCATGCATCCAAGAAAGAGAAGGAAAGAAGGAAGGAAGGAAGGAAAAAGGAAGGGAAAGAAGAAAGAAAGAAAGAAGTTATGAAAATTTGTCTTGCTAAATTATTGTTGAAAAAATCATTGCTGAGACCATCTTCAGATCTTGTCTCTATTGATTTTGGATATTGAAGTTCACAGGGTGAGCAGCAAGGAAAGAAATTTGAATATAAAATGGAGCAGAAGGGCGGATTGTGTGCCATTCCTTGCATGGGTTCGAACTATACAAAAAAGGGCTGAAAAATTTCTGCTGAGGTTTTTGCTATTTCTGAGCTTACTAACTAGTATATTACAGTAGGCACAATCTTAGTTATGGAGTTTAAAACTCACCTGGCCCAGGATGCAGAGAAGAGGGAAGAAGGTCTAGGGGAGGGTGGAGCCGGTTCAAGCTCTGCCACTCTTTCCAGTCAGTGAGATGTCCCCAGGTTGCAAAATAGGCACGAGTTGCAGAATGGCTACTTTTCCTTTCACCAGCAAATCACTCAAGAATCCCTCTTGTTACTGGAAATGTAAGAGAAGAGAAATTCTGGGAAATGTAGTTCAGCTCTAAGTCGACACTTTATAAAGCCACAACACTAGCTCTTTCCCTCCCAAACTGGTTGGATCTCTATGTTTCACTTTTAAAAAAATCTTTTCCTCTACCCAAAGAGTTGGAGCAAGTCATTAGTTGGTGGTGATAGCAGTTCTCTCTCCCTCTCTCTGTCTCTCTGTCACTCTTTCTGTCTCTCTATGTCATTCTCTCTCTCCCTCTAACTTAGGAAAACTAATCTCTATAAATATAAACGTGAAAAAATATCGATGCATTGTAAGTATTGACCTAGAAAATTTGTTTTGCTCTGGAGGGTAGATAACTGTTATTTTTGACCCACTGATAAGTCAAATTCTACTGTATACTTTAAATCATTAATGAATCTTATAATTTGTATTCATTTTAGGGTAAAAACATATTCTTTCTGAATTAGAAATTGGAAGGGAGAGAATGATGCTTAATGTTGTAGTATATATATGAATAAAATGTTTTGAAACTAGGAGATAATTTTCTTTCAAAATAATACATAGCACTTAAAATCCTTTAAAGCATTGTTTTTGCTTATTTGTTTGTCTGTTTGCTTTTTTAAAACTAATTTTGGCACCATAAATTTGCACTGAAAGTATCTATTCAGCTTTGGTTTCTAACTATATTACCTAGAAGGATATTTAACTAAAAAATTGTCTAAATGCTAAAAATACACAGCGCATATTTGAAAGTGTTCCACTCATAACCTAAAGAAAGAATTGTGCAAATTGCATTATAACAGTTATGTGTGTGAGAGAAATGTATATATTAATGTGTTTTATTAGTGTGCTTGATACTGCCCTATGTCATTTGCTTTTCAAGATTAAAGAGCAGGGTCACATTGTTGCAATTTGTATTTCAAAAGCCAATACATTGGAAAATTCAGCAAATTTTCACGAAAATTTAGCATGACCTCATGAAAATTTTATTCTGTTCTTGACAAAAAAATGGTACACCTCAGCAATGAAAATTATAAAGCAGAAGTCTGTACTTTGATTATCCAAAAATTACTGAAATTTATGACAAATCCTCAGATATGCTGAGTTTTCAGTGAGTAACTAAGGCACCTATGTTGCACACTACATGTGGAGCTCAGAGACAAAATATGACTTCACAATTGGAATTATGAAATAAAGAACAGAGATAACAGATTAGTTTTTGATCAGTACTTGAAGGGGTCAGAATGCCTAAAGAATTTCACAGCAAACATTTTCTCTTCTGTTGGGTTGACATTACTAAACTAGGCAATAAGATCACATAATTAACTTAGGTGGGATTTATCTTTATTCAGATATTAGAATAATCAAGTCAAACATCTTTATTGTATTTGAACCATATTAAGGTAGGACAATACATCCTAAAACTTGTTACATGAAAGAGATGAGTACCACAAGACTTGGAAGAACCAGCAAAAGAGTTTCGAAATGTATTAGTTTGTAGAAAAATTGTTAAGAATCATAGAAGTAGGTTTATCATAAGAAATTGTATAAAACATGAGCTTATTTTCAAATGCATGTTGACGAAGTGATTACAGGTGAACCGCATCTCCTAGAGCATCTCCTATGCAGTAGAGAGTAGGAGAAGGGTCAGTAGATGGTTACGTCCAGGGAAACAGACTGCAGATGGCCTCTAGTCTGGCACAGGGCATAGAGCAGATGCAACTATTTCTAGAAACCTGTTTTTGGAATGCAGAAGCTCTGAGAAAACAAACACTCCAGAGTGGGCCTGTATAGTGGACCAAATGCAGCCACTCTTTGCCAAAGGATCCTACACATACGACACATGGAGCCATGACTACAAGTAGCCATAAATGATATAAGTCCCAGTAACAACTCAAAAGTCATTAAGTAGGCTAAGTGATGGTCCTAGTTATTCCCTAGTTATGGAAATCCGGAAGGTAGTAACTATACTTTCCTCTAAAACAATGATATACTTCAAAGGGTTTAATTTTCAGGAAACTTTTATTGTTTAAAAAAATGCTTGCTACTATTTTGTTAACCAAAATTTGCTTCTACTTCTTGCTTAATGAAACAATGTGACTAATTAAATCATTGATCATGGAAATCAGGCTGAAGAAAATAGAGAAGGATAAAGGTCTTGATAGTGCTTGTTGAATTAAAACTTGGAAAAAGAAGGTCAGATACTTATTCAGAGTCTAGAGTACTAAAAATTACAGTGCATGGTTTTCAAGTAGCAAAACAAAATGAAACCAGACCACACCCTTTTATCTCTCTAATCGCCTCAGGATTGTACTTACCAAGATTAACACCCTGACGCCAATACAGCTACTACTGTGCAGAGCTAGCTAATAGATGGTTTAGTGATTCAGTTTTCAGGAACTGGAATTCTGAATCAGCTCTGCCGAAAGCAGTGCTCCTGTGGGAGCCAGAAAACATCTGTTTCATCATGTTGTGAAGAATAATTTAGTATAAACATGACAGAGTCTTTAAGTAAATAAAATTACTTGTGTAGATTTTTTATGATAGTTGGAAACATAGGGGGAAAGTGTTGTTTCCACAAAGAATCGTTTATGAGAGAAATAAAATATTCAGACACTAAAGTCCACTTTCTTTATTAACTAATCAGTGAAAATGAGTATGCAGTTATCATAACATGGAATAAGGCAAGCATAATAATCCAAATACAGCAACTATTACATGAGAGGGGATCAAGCTATAAAATCAATGCTTAAATTAAAGAAAAAATTACAGTGGAGGACAAAATGCCACCGACCTCCCTTCCAGTCCTCCCCTCGTTTCAGACACACTCATCCCGTCATTCTCAAGCTGTTCTGGAAGTTCTCTTTCCTGAATGGATTTTTGAGCTGGGACTGAGAACACAGTGGGCGCTGCTGCTGAGTGCCATCCAATAGGAACACGGCCTCGTAGAAACGTGTGTCGTATCTTCATTCACCTTAGGGCACAGTGTGACTTCAGAGTGGCCCTTGACTGACCGTTCCTCAACATCGAATTTAATATAAAAGGAAAATGTTTTGAATGCATTCAGGCCTTCAACACAGCCTGAACTGTGTAACTAAAGGTACAAGAAAACAAGAAGCACCCTGACTATTAGAAGCTAAGCAATTCGGGCTCCAATCCCACACCCAGAGGCCTGGATTAGCCAGAACTTCCACGGCTTTGAGAGGATGGGAACCAGCGTCTGTCTTAATCCTGCTGCAGGGTTGCTGGTGTCCATCCCATGCAGAGTGTGGTGCCCATGGCCTCCTTTGTCTAACGGTGAGAGCAGAGTCATGAATAGGACACTGTAGAATCCGGAAGAAAACCTCAGGACTAATTATGGTTTTCTTGTCTGCTTTTTAAATTTTTATTGTCTGTTTTGATTTTCTTTTTCTTCCTTCCTTCCTTTCTTTTTCTTTCTTTCTTTCTTTCTTTCTTTCTTTTTTTCTTTCTTTATTTCTTTCTTTCTTATTATTTTGTTTGTTTGATTTTCATGACTGTAATACTGTTTTCAAGTTTTGTTTTGTTTTAGCCAGGTTCTTGTTTTTTCTTTCTTTGTTTCTCCCATTTCCCTACCCAGTTTCCAGAAACTGGAGTAACCTCTCCTCACGTGTCAGTCTTGCTTCTAGTCTGCTTCTTTTTAATTTGTTTCTCTATTTTTGTCTTCACCCATTTAAATGTTCTCCTCTTAGGGTAAAATTGTTCTCCTGAATGGATATTTACAGTATATAATTTTCTGATTTGTCTCAGTTTTTGTTATATAACTATAAATATTGGGCCTATGGAAGCAGGAAAAAAATAACAAAGAAGGGATAGCTATTCTTTTTGAAAACAAAGTGGATTTCAAGCCAAGAACAGAAGAGAAAAAGTCACTACAAACTTGGTCAAGGAACCATCCATAAGGAAGTGATAACAATCATAACTACACATGTACTAAATACTGGCACACCCAACCATAAATCAGACACTAATGTGTACAAAAAATCAGATGAGGACTAATACAATTGCATTGGAGGCCCCTAATATTCCATTGTCACAAATAGAACAGCTAGACAAAAAAACCTTTCAACAAATGTACTTAGTTCACATTTTCAGAATGTTCTACCAAATAATAAGAGAATTTTTTTTTTCAACAACACACAGAACTTTTTTCAAAATAGACCACATAATAGCTTACAGAGGAGGCATAAGTAGCTCCAGAGGAATTGAAATTATCCCAAGGATATTATTACATGATGGAACATATAGCAGTGAATTCTCACATCAGAAACACAATGTTGAACTTTGAGTTTCTAGAAAAAAAAGAGAAAGTAAAACACAAAGCATGTACAAAGGAGGAAGCTATAAAGATTGGAGTGGAAATTAATTGAACTGAGCCTAAGAAAACAATACAAAAAATCAATGAATTAAAAAATTTGTTCTTTGAAAAATTAGATAAAATAGACAAACCCTTAGCCAAATGTATCAAAATTGAGACAAAACAAAACAACAAATTCCTATGATGAATGTGATCATTGTGTGTACGTAAATTTATTTAAATTTAATGAAATTAATGAATTTCATTAAATTTAAATAAACAGATTCACATAATTAGGAATAAACCACAAAATCACAAGGGGTCCTGCAACAATTCTGAAGATCACCAGTATCTATTCTGAGAAGCTGTACTCTAGTAAGATAGAAAACTCAGAAGAAATTGACAAATTCTTACATATATATGAATTATGCAGACTTAATCAAGAAGATATAAAAATTCTAAACAACCAAATAGCAGTCAATGAAATTGAAGGAGTAATAAAAAAAAAACTTCTAACAAAGAAAATCCCATGTCATAATAGATTCTGCTGCTGAATTCTACAAGAAATTTAGAGAAGACATAATGCCACTACTCCTCGAATTCATTCATGAAATTGAAAGGGAAATGATACTCCCAAAGTCATTCCTGAAGCAAACATTTCTCTGATACCAAAAACAGAGAAAAATCCAGTTAGAGAGAGAGAAAGAGAGAGAGACAGAGAGAGAGAGAGGTTATAGGCCAGTCTCTAATAACATAGATGTAAAAAATTCTCAGTCAGACACTGGTAAAAAGAGTGCAGCAAATCATCAAAAAGATTATACACCAGGACCAAATAGGATTCATCCAAGGAATGCAGGGGTGGCTTAACATATGGAAAGCAACAATTGTAATACACCGTATTAACAGAGCCAAGGACAAAATCGACATGATCATCTCAACAGACGCAGAAAAACTGTTTGACAAAATCCAAAATACACATTCATGGTAAAATTCCTAAAGAAACTTGCAATACATTGTCTTTATCTGACAAAAGCCATCTACGAAAAACCAACATCCAAAATACCAAGTGGTCAAAAACAAAGCTTTCACTCTAAAGTAGGGAACAAGACAAGGATGCCCGCTATCTCCACTCCTGTTCACTATAGTTCTGAAAACATTATCCAGTGCAATTAGTCAAGAGAAAGAAATAAAAGGAATAAGGATAGGAAAGGAAGATGCTGAATTATCAATATTTGTGGATGACATGATACTCTACACAGAAGATCCCGAAAACTCCACCAAAGGACTCCTAGTATTAGTAGATTCAAAGGTGTAGGAGGATACAAAGTCAACTTTCAAAAATCAATAGCATTCTTGGACACAAATAACAAACTTATTGAAAGAAAAAAAATAGGGAAAAATCACTTTTTTCATATCAAGAAAAACAAAACACTTAGGAATCAAACTAATAAAGAAAGTGAAATACCTTTTCATTGCAGACTACAGTACTCTGAAAAAGGAAATTGAAGAGGATATCAGAAAATGGAAAGACATCCTGTGTTCTTGACAGGCAGAACAGATACAGTGAAAATGGCCATACACTCAAAACTGTTATATAGAATTAAGAGAATCACAATAAAATAGCAATAGCATGCTTCACTGAACTAGAAAAAAACAATTCTAAACTTCATATGAACCAGAAGAGACCAGGAATAGCAAAAGAAATTTTGGGCAACAAGAGTAAGACAGAGGGTATCACAATCCCTGATTTGAAATTATACAATGGGACTACTATGGGAAAACAGCATGGCACTAGCAAACAACAACAACAACAAAATGAGATAGATTCAAGGATCAATAGAACAAAATAGAAGACGCACAAACACCTCCAAATGCACACAGTTCCCTTATCTTTGACAAAGAGACCAAACACCTTCATTGAAAGAAAGATAGCCTCTTTAATAAATGGTGCTGGGAAAACATTTAATTTTCTGGAAGATAGAATAGGTAAAATTCTTGACGACACAGGTGTAGGCAAAGGCTATGAACAAAACCCTAATTGCACGGGAAATATCACAAAGAATCAGCAACTGGCATCTCACCAAATTAAAAAAAAAATGTTTTGCATGGCAAAAGAAACCACCAACAGAGCAAATAAACAATCACAGAATGGGAAAAAATTTAACAGTTACGTGTCAGGTAAAGGTTTAAATACATAAATAAGGATCTCAAAGAACTTCAAATTTAAAGGCCCACTCTAAAGATGGGTATCTAAGAGGAATAGAGACCTCTCAAATAAAGAAGTAGAAACAGCAAAGATATATGCAAAAAAATGTTCAGCACCACTGGTCATTTGAAAAATGCAAATTAAAACAACAATGTGATTATATTTCATAGCAGAAAAACTGGTTGTTATCAAGAATTCAACCAATAGCCGAACTTAGAGGTACATGCCTGTAATAGCATTCCAGAGGCTGAAGTAGGAGGATCTCTGTGAGTTGGAAGCCAGCCTGGGCTTCATAGTGAGTTCAAGGCTGGTGTGAACTCCATGGCAATACCCTTTCTCAAAAACATGAAAGGAAAAGGAAAAGAAAAGAAAAGAACCAATAACAAACACTGGCAGGGTTGTGGGGAAAAAGTAACCCTTCTCCATTGTCAGTGGGAATGTAGACTGGTGCAACAACTGTGGAACTCAGGAGGGAGATTCCTCACAAAATTAATGATAGAGGTTCCATTTGACTCAGTTATTCCCCTTCTAGGTATCTTCCAAAAAGAATTAATATATGCATATCTATGTTTATAGCAACACAATTTATAACAGCTACATCTTGGAAACAGCTCATATGCTCATCAACAAGTGAACTGATAAAAAATGTGGTTTTTATATATAATGGAGTCTTACTCTGCCATAAAGAATAAACTTGAGTCATTTTTAGGTAAATAGATGCACTTCAAGACCGCAATTTTGAGTGAAGTAAATCAGACACACAGGTTTAAAAATCACATTGTTTCTCTTGTGTGAAAAACTCACAAGGTAAATAGAAAGCGAAATGGGGGACAGATGTTTGGAAGTAGGAAGAGCTATTCCAAGTGGGAAAGGGAACAGGGAGAGGTGAAAGAAAAGAGAAGGAAGAGAAAGGGAAAAAGAAAAATGAAAGAAAAAATAGAAATAAAGCTTTTGTAAAGAAAGGTTAAAGAAAGGGAAGGAGATAGGAAAAAAAAGAACAATTAAGATGCCTATGACGCATATGATTGTTATGTATGATAAACATGTATTAATAAAAAAATCTTTAAAACACAAAATAAACTCCCCCAAAAAACAATAGAAAAGGAAAAGAAGAAAAAAAGAAAGGGACTTTCAGAACTGCTCCAGAAAGTTGCAAGTATGATGGTATAAATTTATTCAAAGGGAGGGAACTTCCTTATGAAAAAAATCACAATTGCACAGGAAATATTACAGAGAATCAGCAATTGGGACCCCATCAAATTAAAATGTTTTTGAATACCAAAAGAAACTACCAACAGAATGAAGAGATAACCCACAGGGTGATTAATAGCAGTGTGTCCTTACTATAATAATTTTTTTTCCAAATTAAACCTTCAATTTATTGTCGATCACAAATCACATATGCTGTGCAACTTGGGTATGGTTCAATGGTCATGAAGCTCTTAAGGAAGAAATTCACAGACAACTCACACAAGTATGGCTAAATGCACACGAACTAAGAAAGTACAACATGCACACCTTTGTAACCAAAACTTTGCTTAACTATCTCCAGGGATATCAGGGTCTCACATCACATTCTCTTTTACAGACATAAAATCCCTCAGGGAAATATAATATGTTTACCCTTAAGGAAAGGCTCTGAGTTAACACTATTGATAGTTATTATTGTAACTTCTTTACTGTCTTTATGAGCTATTGTGAAGTTCTTAGGCAAAGGTAAACCAGTAAAAGTGAACTATTCATATATCTCAGTGGTTACAAAATTCTGGAAAATAGCAATAACTTTGTAAATAAAAAATCTGGGCCAGATGTTTGCCCTTGGTTAGTGCTGCAGAGTCTCTTGCAATAATTCGCATTATGGAATGTTTTCACAGCCTGCTGGAACAGCCAGGCTCAAACTATAACTTTCTGAAAACCGTTTAGATTCGCTATTATTTCTTTTTTCAAAATGTCTGATAGAATTTTTCAAATGAACCATCTAGACTGGGAGAATCTATTTACTTTTCTGGAAACATTTTTAAATAAAAATCAAATTCCTTTAGTAGACTATCATATTATTCTTGATTGCGTTTTTGTAGTTTTCTCTTTCAGGAATTGATCTACTTCACCTTGTATTGATTTGGTTTGCACAGAGCTTCTAGTTACTTAGAATTTTATTACTCACTTTTGTTCCTCATATTCATAAACTAAGTTTTTGTTTTATTCTCGGTATGTCTTATGAAGTTTTAGCAATGGATTCTGATTTTAAGAAAAAGAAACATTCGCCTTTTTGTCATCAAGTAAAATATGGCACATAGGTACAATATGGATATCCTTCACCAATTTCATACATTTCCTTTTCATTCCTTTCTTATTGAAAGTTTTTCTTATCATGAATAAGTCCTGAATTTGCAATTTTTTGTGTTTATTGTACTATTTTGGTGCATTTTGTATGGTATGCTACTTGATTCATATGATACTTAATCAATCCTGCTTTTGTAGAATAAGTGTTAGAGTAACTTTAGTGAGAATATTTGAGCATGAAATTCTTTCGTCTTTGAAAAATTAAGAAAATTTATCAGCTAAGACATCTGCTCTTGGGCTGTTGTCCAATAGGAGATTTTGATTGTGCTCCCACTTCTCGGGCCTCCCTCACTCTTACATTGCATTTACTGCCCCTAACAAAGATCGCAGAATTAATTTTTGTCTAGCTGATATTTTGAGAATAAAACTTCTTGAAATGTTTTGAAATCTACAGAAGGCTGCAGCAATAAATTCCCTATTTAAATCTATTTGTAGACATCTCTTAAATTTTAAATTTTTAAATTTAAATTTTTAAAGAAACGTTTGGCCTTAGGTACAATTATTTCACTGCAAAAAATATCTGACTGCTTTTCACATGATTACTACCAGAGAAAAGTCATTCAAACAATTTTTTAACATTTACAATTTTTTGTTGAGATTTAAGAAACCAAACAAACAAACAAAAAGAATGTAGCATGAGTACCTGTATGCACCTTTGAACACTTTGCGTTAGTACATCGCATTTATCAACAATGAAGAGCATTTTTGAAAATCTCATTATTAACTAATGTACAAACTTTGTTCAGATAGCTTTAATTTATACAAAGTATCCTGTTTTTGTGCCAAGATCTCATCTTGGGCACTACTTGTCACTGGATTTTCATAGTTCTCTGGGACATTCTTGTATTTAGGGTTATTTTTGCTAATTTATGGTTATTTAGCTAATTTTTTGTGACACTGAGCATTTTAAGCAGTACTAACTAGGTAATACGTTTTGTATCTCTCATTTGGAATTTGCTTGATGTTATCTCTAGATACACATTAGGGACCATATGGGAAAAACATCACAGAGGCACTGTGGCTCTTACCGTGTGAAGTGTACAAACCATCAAAAAGACTCCCGCGTTGTTCATGTTGATTACGTGATCGACAACGTGGTTCAGGCTTCCCCACTGCGAGTTGCCTTCTCCCACGCTTTATGCACCATTCCCTTTGGAAGTTTATATCGGGCATGGTCTAGCATAAACTGTGGGCAGCTGTGCCCCTCCAAGTGGAAGGACAGTATCTGTGCAAAAAACTTGCAGTCCTTCTGCATAGAGATATATGTCCACTTTCGGCATTTATTATCAATTTATACCACTATGGACTCTTTCACTTTCATTTATTTTGTTTACCAAACTGTGCTAACTTCGGCTGTTAGAAACTTTCATGTGACAGTCATGCCCCTAAGACAAACCTCATCATTGTGGGTTTTTGTATTGTTGATGTCTTAGTCATTCATTTTTTGGCACTATAAGATATTCTAGGCTCATATGATATTTCCTGACCTAGTCCTAATATCATCTATTTTTCCAATGATCACTCTACTGTTTTATTGAAAACAGTACTGTGAATTAGAAAACGAAGATCTGGTGAGGTGAACTCCTGAATGCTGAGGTGTGATGGATTCCAGGTTATGCTAGTAATAGAACAAGAATATATAATTGTTTATGTATTTAGCAGCTCATGTCCACACACATATCTATAAATCTTTCAAATATCACATGTCTATGATAATTGAGAATTACTTTCAAAGAAGCTAAAACTAGTAACCTTTTAACTTAGGATCACAGTTATTTTTTCTTTAAGACAGAAAAATAGAGAAGCTTCAAAATTGGAAAGAGAATACAAAAGGATTGTAGTGCAGGTGGTAAGAATTGTCTCAGAGAAATACAAAAAGAGTAATATATGCGTGAGTAATATATATATATATATATATATATATATATATATATAGAGAGAGAGAGAGAGAGAGACAGAGAGAGACAGAGAGAAAAGGAGAAGAGGAAAGGGAAACAGAGAGGGAGAGAGAGAAAGACAGAGATAGAAAGTGTGATAAACAAGATATTAAGGAAGGGTATTCTCAATTTTGTAGTTTGGACAACTGGGTTAGTGGAAAACTGGGAACTAAGAAAACAGAATTTTAAGAGGGTGACTTTCTATTTAATTCTTACATAATACTGGAAAATCTGCCAAACACAGATCTGACTATATCTACAGGCAATGGGATATGTCAAAATTGGAGATCCAGTACTGATTGCCTAGACTATAAATGCTGAATAAGAAATATTATTAATTAATTTCAAATGTCATTGTGCTACCTCAGTTCTATCTATGTATGTCTCACACAAATATTCAAGGTATGCATGATGTTTTTGTTTTGTTTTGTTTTGTTTTTTGTGTCACTGGGGATCGAACTCACAACTTCACACCTGCCAGTCAGGCGCTTAAGCCACTGAGCCAAACTCCCGGCCCATGATATTTTGATCTGTGCGTAGGATGTGAAATGATTGCCAAAATCAGAGTAATGCACTTAGCTATGGCCTCACATGGTTACATTTTCTGTGTGTGTTTGTGGGAAAAATTAGGCCCAATTCTTCACAGATTTCAAGTATGTAATAAAGTATTATGAAATATAATCACCATAGTGAACATTAGAGCTCCAGATCTTAGTCATAATACAAAAGTGAAACTTTGAACAATGTTACCATTTTCTCTAACCTGAAACCCTGGCTGGAAGCCACCATTTCTGATGATTTTATGAGTTTCATGTGTTGAGATTCTTCATATGAGTAAAAGCATGCGATATTTGCCTTTCTTACCCCTGTTTGTTTCACTTAGCATAGCATCCTCCATGTTTATCCATATTGTCACAAATAGAAAATTTTCCTAGTTTTTAGACTGAATAACAATCCATGGTCTAGGGAACGTGTGTGCTTGTGTGTGACACATTTCATTATCCATTCATCTTTGATGGGCTCACATGTTATTTCTATGTCTTGGATATTATGAATATATTATGCTGTAATGAACATGGGTGCACAAATAATTCTTTGAGACATGGTCTTGTCTTTGTATATATACCCAAAAGTGAAAATGTTGAATTTTATGTTGTTTTACTTTACATATTGTGGATATGTTATACATCATTTATTTACCAATTTTCATTTCCACCAAGAGTGTATAAGATTGCTCTTTTTTCCATATCATACCTTTTATCTTTTCTGATAGTAGCATTTCAAGCAAGTTTTTCAAAAGAAGAATAGAATAGGCCTGAATGATCCTTGAGTTTGAGAGAACTTTATTTTATTGTGATTTGATGCTATATAGATGTTCTGTTCTAGCTCAAGAGGTCTACTCCCAGTGGTCACTTTAATTTGCAGCTACAAGTGTATGAATTGTGTGGTAAGTGCAAGGTCCTGAGTCTGACTTCTGTTATCAAACAATACAAAACAAAACAAAACAAACAAACAAACAAAAAAGAAGTGTAGGAAGTTATGCCCCAAATTTAATCTTGGACATTACTCTTTTTTGACTTACCACTAAATTTGTTGTTTATTAATTTATTACATTGGATTGAACACATTTGCAAATTACATACGACAGTGGTGACATTAATGGTAATTTTGAAAATATCAGCATCTCTAATTTTACAATGAATACTTTGAATAGTACAGTTATTTTGAATGATGGTTAAATTCACTGAAGGAGCCTGCCCCTTGGATGGATTCATTTCAATGTGTGTCCAAAATTCTAATCTTTCAAGTGTGGTAAAATGAATTCAGCATGCTTCAAAGAGCCCTTCTTTATCTTTATGAAGCTGCAAAGTTACTATTGGGCTAATTGCAACCATTTTTGTCTTTTCAGAACTTACGCCTCTTGATGACATCTCTAAATGCTTTCCACACATTTCCAAAGTGTGATAGATGTTCACCATGATAACACATACACAGCATTGGGTCGATGACAGAAAATGGTGCAAAGATCTCTTCAGCTTGAATCCTAAAATACCAGTCTAGTTTGTGCTACTATCACAAAATATCTGAGGCTGATTACTTTATAAAGAAGGGGTACATTTAACTCATGATCCTGTCAGTGAAGAGTTTGGCTCAGTTGAAATCTCACAATAAATGACTTCACCATAACAGAAAGAGAAACCTGTGCAAGAAGGGTTGTTTACATGAATGGGAATCCAAAGAGCAATTCTGAGGTCAGACATTTTTTACTACAGTTTTCTGAGAATAGAACAGGTTTTCTCCTACCCCATGCTCCCCCAAATTTGTATTAATTCCTTTTGAAAGCAATACACTTAATGACCTAATTACTTTCTTTAGGCTTTGCCTCCTGAAGGTCCCACACCTTCGCCACCACCACAGAGAGGAGGAAGGTTATAACATGGAATCCCCTGGGGGACCACCTCATCCAGACTGTAGTACTCATTTCCAGTAGTTATGAGCATATTAACACATAGCAAGTTGCTAACTTCTACTTCAGCTTCATAGTCTATAAAACTTATATTACAAAAAATGGTATTACATTAAGGTGTGCTACGTACTCCAGCAATGAATGTGAGCATGATATGCTGCAAATGTGCATGAATAAAAATTGAAAAATATTTTTAAGTGCAATTATAGTAGTACACACCTCATAGGTCTTGTTTATAAGGTATTATTGTCAGGTATTCCTCTTCTTTGTCACTATTGAATCCATTTTATTTATCAATGACCATGGATATTAATTAGTTCTACTTGATTTTTTATAAAATAAAAATGCTGCATATACTTTAGATGTCTCACTGTAACTAAAGTAACACTATAGTAATCCAGTAATTGCCAACTGCAAAGAAAATACTACAATTTCTGAGAAACAGTGTGTCATATTTCAGTTCAGCATTGTTAGATTGATGTTGCCTTCAGGTGTTCCCCAGAAGTATATAATGTTGGCTGAAGGTTTGTTAAATTCTTGAGTTTTTCTTCAAAGTGATACATTAAAATACAATTTTCAAAAACTCACTAGAATTCAACTTTTATTTCAATTATGAAATATGTAATAATTTTTATTTTTAATTTGAAAATCTACAGAAGTTTGCTTGTATCAAAAAGATATTCTCAAAGAGAAAATTCATGAACATATAATTGTATATGTTCCTTGACTATTAAACTTTAAAGTCCCAAGTTGTCACTGATAAATTAGAACTTATATAGATAAAATGCTCTCATGCCTTGATAGCTTTTAAAAACATATTCACTTTGTGCATCATTAAGAACCATACTTTCCCATGATAGATTAATTTTCCCTCAAGTACAAAATCTATCACCATTTAAAGAGAGAAAATGAGTACTTTTAAATTGTAGTGATTGCTCTCCTAAAATTTTTCACATCATTTAATACTATTTTAATAAAATGCTCTCTTACATAAAAGTTAAGCAA
Source organism: Dasyprocta punctata (assembly GCA_004363535.1). Taxonomy (NCBI): domain Eukaryota; kingdom Metazoa; phylum Chordata; class Mammalia; order Rodentia; family Dasyproctidae; genus Dasyprocta; species Dasyprocta punctata. The sequence goes on from RJWM01001204.1 coordinate 67,731, forward strand.
TCCAGGTTACTAATAGAAATATACCTCTTACAATGATATTACCCTTAAACTGAATATGCAGTTTTCAGTACAAAAACCATAAATCAAGAGATACATATGTAGGTGTAAAAATCCTTCCTATTTTGAACATCCGTGATCCCACTTTCAACTAAAAGAATTCTACTAATATCTGTAAGAGAAATAAGCTGTTATTAGAAACAATGATTGATAAAATCAGTACAGAACTTTTGCCATTATGGCAGATTTTCCTTCTTTTGGTGGCAGTTTTATATGAAGTGTTCATATAAATTACGTATTTGTATGCTGTATATATTTACAGGATATTTTTGGGTGAATATAAACCATGAGAACAAGGAGTCTTTGGGACTATTATATATTACCAAATATTATTTTTAATATTTACTTTATGCAATGATTAAAGAGCTACACAATGTACTATACTATCAGTGTTTTAAAACCACATACCAGGTAATTAAGAAGATAAAATACTTGGCAAATATGGGTGTGATTTTTGATGGGGGTGTCAATACCTAGCTATCATTTTAAACTATTGGTATACTGATTTATGTTTCCTTTAGGGCATATATTGCTCTCAGTAATTTGAGGCAGAGTATTTTTCTGCTGAGTGGTGTGTAAAGTATGCTCTTGTTAAGCTTTAAAGTGTCTCCCAAACAAAGGCATGTATCCAGCAGTTGGGTTTTGTGAGGTGCTGGACAGTGTCTTAATCCACTGATGAGTTCCTAGGTGAATTTGCTGTTAGGAGTTGGGCCTGGTCAGAAGAGGCAGGGGCTGACAACCTGAAAGGGAATAGCATTTTTCTCTTATGTGGTGCTGCAAATTGTTAACACAGGGTTTCAAACTTAGCTGCATCCCCAGCCGTGTTTGTTGGTTCTGAGACTGGGTATCCCGAGGTCTCTTAGTTGCCTAGGCTGGGCTTGATCTTGTGATTGCATTCCATTAGCTTCCCATAGTGTTAGAACTACAGGCGGGAGTGAGCATACGTAGCTTTAGAAGGGCATGTTCTTTTCTCCAACTCTTCCCTTCTCTCTCTGCTTACTGGCCACCAGGGATAAACAGCTTTCATCTGTCTTGCCCTTCCAAATGTCATTTCTGCTTGAATTGATGGACTGAAACCACACGCCAAAGTGAAGCTCTCCTCCTTTAAACTGTTGCTGTTCAATACCTTGACACATTTATGGAAAACTAATACATTTATGGACCCAAATTTTATTTGACTTTATTTTCACATTACAAGGCTAACATTGTTTGGCAAAATCTCTAGAATTTGCACCATCTAATTTTGGAATGCTACAACAGCAGCAGATTCCTCACAAAAAAATTAGTTTTTAGATTTTTTTTCCCTTTTGGATAAAACTAAGATGACACTAAAACATAAAATACCTGTCTCTACATATAGGTGTAAGAATTTAGATCAGAGGTTTTTGGGAGAATAAGAACTGGTTTATTATTCAAATCGAATAACTGAAAGCAGGTTAGCTTGCCGGGAGTGGTGGCGCACGCCTTTAATCCCAGCACTCGGGAGGCTGAGGTATGTGGAGGGTTGTGGGTTCGAGGCCGGCTTGGGCTACAAGGCGAGCGCAAGGCCGGCCTGAGCTACATAGTGCGACCCTGCCTCAAAAAACAAGCAGGGCTGGGAGTTTGGCTCAGTGCCTTAAGCGCCTGCCCTGGCAGGCGCGAGGTTGTGAGTTCAATCCCCGGTGCCGCAGGAAAAAAAAAAAAAAAAAAAGCAGGTTAGCTTGCTAGGAAATATATGTATCCAAAACATGTTAACAACCCGTGGAGACAACAGATGTCCAGCTATATTTAAAGGGCTGTTTAAGAAAATTGTGACTTTTGAAATGCTGAATTATTTTGTAAAGAGTGCTGACATCTAATCAACTCAAATATATTTGTTTTACTTGTAGTTTTTGTCTTTGTACATAAAAGTGAAAATAGAAAGTTCTCAAAATAACACTTTCATCATGAAATTGTTTTCTCTTTTTTCTATTTTTGTTTCATTATCTTTTAAGGTGTTTTTATCTGACTGGAATCCTGCATAACCTAAGTGAATTTCCTTGTCTCTAAGAGAAAAGTAGTCTAGAGTAGAACCTGCATAAAGGGATACAACTATTATATGTAATGTTGGGGAAATTTATGCTGATATATACATTCTGGCTGTGGAGCTATGGGAAAAATAATAAAGTAAATTTGATACTTGATTCTAGATCACACAGTTTGAAAATGTCGGAATAATTCCAAAAATAATATAAACTTGCATTCTCGAATCTTTGCAGTGAATACATGTAGAGTTGTGGTGAAATATTAAGGTTTTGATTAATGTATATTCTGCAAAGTAATGAACTAAGATATTCAGATACCACTAGTACAATAGAGACTAAGTGAAAGGTGAAGACATTTTTGCTCTTTTCATTCCTAAAAGAATGAAGGTTTAAGCACTGGCCTAAACCAGAAGTGAAATCATTGAGACTTCTTGTCCTTAAACCTACCTGCTTTGATGTGAATTACAAATGTTGTTAAATTTATGAAACATGAAACAATTTTATGACCAAGAACTTCAGAGAAGAATATGCCGTGCATTAAAAAAACTCTCAGAGTAAGAGCGCAATCTCTTACATTTATTCACTACGTTTCTGAAATCTAAATATTCACAACAAAAATTACGCTCAGAACTCATTTTTGTTATTTTTATTCTAGTATTTTTTAAAAACATCAATGCATGATAGTATCAGTAACATCTTGCCCTGCATATGAGCAGATGGGAAAATCAGAAATAATCTATTCTTAAGGTCAACTTTATTAGTGTAATCTTTCACTGGTAGTGAATGGGAGACTGAGGCAGGATAACCATAAGTCTGAGCCTAGCCTGGACTAAATGATACTTTATCTTAAAATTCAAGCAAAACAAGAAAGACAAGTGCTTTACCTAATACACTTCATCTGGGGATAAAAACTCTAGGACTTTCTATCTGCTAAAAGACACATCTGAGTACATTTTATCATGTCAATAATCATAAAAAATGCAATCAGTCAGCACATAAAGGAGATTGTACAGTTTTAAAAAATACATTTAGGACTGGCTTCTATGATTGAATTTAAGTAAGCACACCTGAAGGCAGGAGGATGACAAGTTTGATGCCAACCTGGTCTACACAGTGAGATTCTTGTTTCAATGAAAAATAAAGTAAAATGGGGATGGGAAGTGGGAGAATGTGGGTAAGAGGATCTCAGAGTCCTTTCTAAGAGGGCGATACCTGAAAGGAGACCAGGATATTGGGGTGACTATGAGCAACTGGCCGAAGAACTTTTCAGGGGTGAGAGTCAACAAATACAATGTCATGGATCATTTTAGCAGTGGCTGTTTTACGAACTTGAATTTCCATGTACGGACTAGTTCAGGGTGTATGTATGTGTGTGTGTGTACACTCTATGTCGTATTCTGATGGTTGTATATTATTTCATTCTGATATGAAAATGTTCTCTATAGTCTGTGTTGAAATCATCTCATTTCACAGTTTTCTATCATGTATCTACTTTATACTTTCATGAACATCTGGATTTACCATTAATTATGTGTATAATGTGCGAAGTATTTTTGTCTTACAACCAGGAGACTGAATACCTTGTCTATAATTGTAATTTTTTTTTTTTTTTTGTGGTACCGGGGATCAAACTTACAACCCTGTACCTGCCAGATAGGTGCTTAATTAAGCCTTTGAGCCAAACTCCCAGCCCTAGGTTTTTGAGTCAGGGTTGCACTATGTAGCTCAGGCCAGTCTTGCATTTGTGTTGTAGCCCAAGCTGGCCTCGAGCTCACAACGCTCCTCCTACCTCAGCCTCCCAAGTACTGGGATTAAAGACGTGCACCACCAGGCCTGGCTCTCTATAGCTGTAAAATTAAGATAGTGGTAGTCTCATGACTGAATATAAAGCTGAAATCTATTTACCAGCCAATAATACTTTATGGTCAAATTGATGTTTCTCTTATCAAACACTCAAAATCACGTTTTATCTACAATTAGATATAGTATTATGTGAGTATATATGTACATATACACATATAAAAATGGTATATTTTTAAAATCCACAAGATATCAAGCATGTATTCTCAAAAGATTCCATAGTTACTGAAATTATCCCAAGACCATTTTTTTCTTTGTATTTAAGTAATTGTTTTGGGCATTTTGTTCATTTGTTCCTGTAATCTCAGAAATGGGGTTATCTTACCATGTCTCTCCACAGTAGCCCTCCCAATGCTGTAGGGTATATATATAATTTTATTTTTCTTCCTTTCTCCCATTTTTAATTGGCCCCAACTTGCTCTGCAGAACCTGTTTTCTTCTTTTTTTTTAACCTTTAATAGAGGTTAAACTTTGCCACTGCTAGAAAATACTGGGGAAGGAAGATGCCCATGAATTTCAGGCCAGCCTAAGCTACACAGTGCATAGAAGACCACCTTGAACTACCTAACAAAAGCCTGTCTCAGAAAGCCAAAAATGAAAGTCTATATTTCATTAATATTTTTATTAGACTTAAGAAACATGCATGTCCCCTTATTACTTAACATATATGATTTGATATAACTTGTCTAGGTATAAAATGTTAGGCTATTTTACTGTTATTTTGTTTCTTGTTATTTTTACTTTTACTCCAACCACTGTGAATTTTTCCCTCTAGACTTCAAGAACTAAATGATCTAGTTTAGAAACTTTGAATTATCAGATCTTAGATTGATTGCTATTTTTTATGTTGCCTAGATACTAATATATTCCTCTGTTAGTATTGAGTTTTGGAGGCTTTAAAATATTTTTAGACATTAAATAAATTTATATGATGGTATTTTATTTCTTTTATGTATTTGTTACTATGGCTATGTGCTTAAAGTCTTCTTTTAATCATTGGCACACATTTTTGGGATGCATCTTCCTACTTCTGTGGAATTTTTCAAAAATATATGTATATATTGTTTAGAGTAGTTTAACTTCATAACAAAAAGAACTTCACGTGTTGACAGCATTAGTCTATTTCTTGCTCTTGCTTTACAGAGGAGTTCAGAAGGATATTCTCCTGCATGAGATAATTAAGGAAGCTTGGCAGAAAGAGATTCTGCTGTTTTGAACAAAGTATTCTCTGAGGTTGTCTTGGACCTAGGATTCATTCCAGGAACCTTAATGATTACAAATAAAGAAGGAATATCTTGGAATTTTGTTATGGGCCAAGTTTGGAATTAGGTGCATCACTTCTGTTCATATATTGGTATTCCAAAGCCACATCTAATTGCAGAGAGTTTCAGAGATATAAACATTAGGTTACCACTATCCATTTCTGAATAGAAAAATAAAATTTACAGGTAGATGACTGGCTATATCCACACAGAAAACCTGAGTCCTGAGCTAAACCTGATTACCATTCATCTCGGATTTGTGATGATTCTGTGTTAAGAATGTGTTAGTGGACAGTAGTTTGAGAAAGAAGATTCTGGTAAGTCAGGAAAAGCAAGTGGTTTGATTTAGATGTTCTGTAGCACAAAATATTCTATGCAATATATTTGCTCAGCGCTCTGATCCCTGTATTCTCCAATCTCAGAGTTTTGATTTGGTAAGCAAAATTGGAATATTTATAAAATTTTAGATCACCATGCATAGTTTACTTAAAGAATAAGATCATGATCATACGTTATATTTACACGATTTACAGAGAATCCATTCATCTAAAATGCAGTCATTGCTGACAATATTTGTGTGTAAAAATGCAGCAGTGTGTTACCTCAGATAGAAAAATGGAGCTAAATCGTCATTAATTTCACATTTAAAACATATGCAGGTCTTATCACTTGAGTTCCAGTTGTCATCAATTTTGTAGTTATAACAACAGGAAAGGCCCTGTAAGTTAATTGAATTAGTATATAATTACCCACAGTTCTTAGAAAATAACATAACTTTCATAAATCATAGTGCTTGCAATTGAAACAAGTGAATTACAAATTCAAGATATAAATGCTAATTGAGCTACGAAGACACACATCACCACTTAATGTTGTGTTCTGAGTACTTCAAATTTTTGAATTTTTAAATACTTATGTCTAAATAGGTCATTGCTGAGGATACAAAATGAGTAATCTAGAAGTTTGCAACTTTTTTCTTGGATCAGGTACACTGCATCAAGAACCTATCCTGAACTCCTCTGTAAAGCAAGAGCAAGAAATAGACTAATGGTATTCTAGCTGAAAATATATATATGTGTATAAATATATATATGTGTGTATATATATATCTTAATATCTATAGCCTTAACATGAAACATGATTCTATATTGTTTTAAAGGAATAGATACTTTTCAAACCCTACTGCTTGTAGAAATTGACTCATTTATTTTGATTACTAGGGAATCGGTGAGTGAGTTCATTTTTTTTTTTTTTGAGAAATGGTAGCTTAATTTCAATAGTGATGGTTGAAATATAGAATCAGTATTGTTACTATCATTAGCTTACTGTGAAAAGTTATCCCAGGCACTTTTTTTTTTATAGTGTTTTTTTTTTTTTTTTTAGGGAATTGCTAAATTTAGAGAAAAGAGCGAGCAAACAGTATACTCCTCAAAAAGCCAACTGCACTTCTGTTGTTTCTATTCTTCCTCGCTTGTTTTAAAACAATAAATACTAATTTGTATGTTGTACTTTTATGGGGTACAATGAGGTGTTTTGATACATGTTTACACTGTGGAATAACCAAGTCAAGCTAGTTCTCAAATTTGTCACCTCACAAACTTACCAACTTTTTTGTTGTTGTTGTGGAGACTTTTTAAAATCTACACTTTTAATAATTCTTGACAGCCAGCATAGTATTTTAGAACCAACAAAGCTGAAGACGTTACATTGCTAAACTTTTAAAATCTATTACAAAAATCCTAGTAATCAAGAATGAGTAGTATGAATATAAAGACAGAAACATGGAACAATGGCATAGAATAGAGAGCCCAGAGGGAAACTCATGTTTATATGATCAATTAACCATTCACTAGTAAAAGAATGAAACTCTCAGGCCAGGTGTAATGGTGCACACATGTAATTCCAGCACTCGGGAGGCTGAGGCAGGAGGATTGCTGAAAGCTTGAGGCCAGCCTGGGCTACAAAGTGAGTTCAAGGACAGTCTGAACTACATACTGAAACCCTGACTCAAAAAGACCCAAAATAAAAAAATTTTTTAAAAAATGAAAGTTTCTTCAATTTTTGAGGTTCACAAAACTGGATAACCATAAGCAGAAGAATGAAATTGCATCCTTATCTTGGGCCATATTAAAAATATCAACTCAATGGGAGTTAAAAAATTAAATGCGAAACCTGAAACTGTAAAACTATTAATAGAAAACATAAGGGAAATTTCCCACATTTACCAGTGCAAAGACTTTCTGCATAAAACCCCAAAATCTTAGACCACAAAAATAATATTAAAAAATGAAGCCACATCCCTCATTTTTAAGAACTTTGCATTAAGTGGCACAATTTTTGTGACTGTTGAGCAAATATTGATGCATTATTGTTATCCAAAGTCCATACTTCACACTGGGGATTGTTGTATGCTTTTTGTACATTTTTTAGTTGTTGATAAATATATCACGATATGTATCTATAGATATATATATACTATGCTGGATAATAATTTCAATGCTCTAAAAAATCCCTTTGCTTTACCAATTCATCCCTTATTTCTCCTCCTGAACCACAACTGTTTTTGTACTCTCTCCATTGTTTGGCCATTTCCAGAATGTCCTGTGATAGGATCACACAGCATGTAGCTTTTTTAGGTTGCTTTCCCCCTCTCACTAAGCACTATGCATTTTGGGTCCCTCCATGACTGACTCATTTATGTTATTTCAGATTCTATTGTAGGGACTATCAGTCTATTTATCTACTCATATTTGAAAGACTGCATGAGTTAAACAGTTTTTATCAAGTCACTATCTTGAATTAAATACGTTCTGTGCTTGTTTCTAATGCTATTTTGACTGCTTTAAAATTTAACAATAAACGCATGTTGGATATCTACAGGTTCAACATACTATCCTATTCACTGCGGAAGTATTAGTGAAGAAAAAGAGATCTAGAAAGCTGTGAGCAAACTGTAAAAGGCGGAGACAGGAAAAAACCAGTATACATATTCGAATACAAAAACCTAAGTTCAAGTAAGGGGTACAGAGTTGCAGTGTTTAAAGGACTGTTCAGCAAAGTTTCCTTGATAAAATAACAACTGAGAGCAGACTTAAATGAAGTCAAGGAATGGAAACCATGATCCTAAATGGATTTGACTGCAGGAAAAATGAACAAATCCTGAGTCCCCACAGAGGAGATTGTTTTGTCTATTGTCTGACTTGTTGACTGATGAAGGTGGAATGAAGGTGGTCTGAGAGCAGAGGTAGAGTCTGGTAAGAAAGCCCGATCCCTGACCATCAGCCTGCGAGGAGGGGAAGCAGCAGGAAGCCACTGTGGCAACATAGGGAGGGACTGGCATCCCCTGGTCTCCAGCAGTGTGGTGATCCTAATGGCACGTGTGCCTCCGAGCCTGTCGGTGTCACTGAAGACTCTAAATGGCTCACTAGCACTGGTTTAGGGCACAGAGCAAGATTCAGGAAAAAGTTCACAGAATTTTTAAGGTAATAGCTCTATAATTTTTCTTAGGTATTGGAGTATGGCAAAGAGAGATGTCCAGGATGATTCCCAATTTTTTATCCTGAGCAAATGACTATGAAGAAACATACTTTGTTGGAGATGACAACTGAACTGGCAGAAATTATTTTCCATGATAACCAGCAATTTGGACACATTAAGAACTTTTAGACATGCATGCTGAGATGTTTAGCAAATACTTGAATATGCTAATCAGAAATTCGAGAAATGTAATTTAGACTGCTTTGCGTCATCATCAAGAACTATATTACTCTATACACTAATGTGACATTTACAGTATTTAAATTTTAATTGTCAGTTCAATAATAAATTAAAGTTCCTCAGTCACACTAGCAATATTCCCATTATTTAATTACTATAAGACTCTTAAATCTTGGAAACAACCCAAGTGCCCATCAATCAAGGAATGGATAAAAAAAAGATGTGGTATTTTTGTACAATGGAGTACTACTCAGCTATCGAGAAAGATTGCATCAAGATTTTTATAAGTAAATGGACACGACTTGAAAACAGACTCAGAAGTGAAATAAATCAAATTCACATGTGTGAATACTGTACTGTCTCCCTAGTGTAAGAAACTGAAAAAGTGTATACGATTCAAAATCTACAATAAGCCGAGTGTGGTGGCGCATGCCTTTAATCCCAGTACTCGAAAGGCTGAGGTAGGAGAAGCGTTGTGAGTTTCAGGCTGGCTTGGGCTACAAAGCGAGCGCAAGACTGACCTGAGCTACACAGTGCGACCCTGCCTCAAAAAACTAGGGCCAGGAGTTTGGCTCAGTGGTTTAAGGACCTGTCTGGCAGGCGCAAAATTATGAGTTCAATCTCCGGTGCCACAAAAAAAAAGAAAAAAAAAAATCTACAATAAACACTGTGTAAGGGTAACAAACTGCTCAAAGAAGGAAAAGTAATTGGGATAGGGGAAAGAAGGAAAGAAGGAAGGGAAAAGGAAAAACACATAAATTTGTATATATATATGTGTGTATATATATATATATATATATATATATATATATATATATATGTGAAAGTTAAAATGACTATACTGCTAAATGTATTAGTTATTGGAAAAGAACAGTCTATGATTAGATCAATTTTACATGTCTGTATCTGTTAATCGAAGCAACCCTTTTGAAGGCAATGACATGCAATATTACAACCATTGTCAAATTCCTATCATCTTGTATTGTAAACCTATATTGTTATTGTATTGGATTTGTTGCTGTTGTTGTTTGTTTATCTCTTTTGCTTTTTGTTTTTCTTTTCTGTGTCTTTTTTCTCTTAAATAAAAAAAGAAAACAAAACAAAAATTAATTGCTATGTAAGACTCTTGCTACCATATTGGACAGGGGAGGGTATTACCATAATTACTGTTTGAATTCTGTATGCAAGCTGGAATACCAAAACATTTGATAAACAGGATTTGATTTTTTCTCTACATCTCTGTTTGATACTGAGTTAAAATTGAAGATTTAAAATATATTTTCACTTATCCTGTTGCATCATTTCTACGTATCTCTTAATTGTACCTACCAATTGTGGAAAGAAACATAAATATTGTTCTTTATGAACACCCACTTCCCAAACAAAGATATGCACAAGAAGCTCAATTTATTAACCAGACTGACAGTTACTTTTTGAAAGAAAGATAAGGAGATTTTTGTTCAAGAAGAGGAAAAGGATGTAGTATGTATATATTATACAACAAATTCGTAGTTCTCAAGTTTTCTAGTATCAACTCTAACATTGCCTTTGCCCAACTGTAAATATTTAAGCAAATTACTGAAGTCTAGTAAATCTCATTTTATCATGGAAATGATCAGAGTAATAATGTCTACCTCGAAGTGTTATTACGAGAAATACGTTGGTTGATAGTGGCTATAAAGGGCTTAGCATAGTAGACAGTACACGGAAAGCACAAAATAAGCATTAAATTGAAAAATATCAAAACCAATAACATCTTACAAAACAAAATGAAACACATAAATGTTGGAAATAACCCAAATGTATTAAATTTTAAAATAAATATATCACACAAACTTACCACTTTGTACATGATTCTTGTATGCAGTATTAATAGAAGTGTTCATTTATAAAGACAAGCAAGCTTGAAACTGATGAAATTAACAAAAAATTTTTATGAGTATTTCATGCTCAAATCTATGTGAGCATACTGTCTTATTATTTAGATATTAAGACCAATTTTTCACATTCGGTGTACATTTCAGCATATTTTCCTCTCTTTCTCATGGCAGAATTCCAGTAGTAACACAAGAGGTCACAGCTAACAAACAAAAGCAGGGCTGAAAGATGGAGAAAAGTGAGTAGAGTGAATCAGTTATTTGAATTCTTCATGATGTATGAATTAACATTTCTAGCTCTATAAGTAAATGAATATACTGGTGGACATTAGATTTTCCTCACTTCCCATTAGTAGAAACCAGGGTAATGTAGGATTTACCTTTGTTTTGAGAGTTTATGTTGCTTAAGTGAATGCATTTAATGTATTTTGTGGTTTGACTTACGGTATTATTTTGAATATTCCTAGTAATTATGTGGAAAACTAATAAGTTTTAAAGAAATTGTAAAGATGTTAGCAAATATGTTGATATTCTAAAATTAAAAAGTATACCCACAATAGTGAAAATAGGAATAGAGCCTAAATATCAAAGGAACGGTTGTATGTATAGAATACAATAATATTCACCTTGAAAATGAAGATTCAGCCATTTACTCAGAAGTAGATAGAAGATCTGGAAGACATTATTTTTCCCGAAATTAACCTGGCACAAAAGAAAGAATTCCACTGTCTGACTTATATGTAGATTTTTTAAAAAGTCAAATAAAAAAAAGAGAATAAAACTTTGGTAAATAGAGAGAGGAAGTAAAAGGAGGAAGTGGGAAGATATAAGCTAGAGAAGACAAAACAAAAACTATGTCAGGTGTTCGTGTCTAAAGATCTAACAGACTGTAAGGAATGAAATTATACTGCGTTGTGGGATTCTGCTAAGGAAGATTTCATCTCTTCTTGTCACAAAATCAAAATAATCGGTTACTATGCCAAGGGCTGGATATGTTAATTGGTTTCACCATAGTAATCATGTTACCATCTATATGTATTCCATACATTCCATTCCTAAGATGCATATACAGCACTACACTTCCTGAAAGTACTATCCTATTTTATTGATCTCCAATTTCTTCATTCACCTTATAAGTCCAACAAAATCATGAGCATTTATGTACTTATGGGATTAGAGAAGATAAGCCAAATTATCGCAATTTGTAATGCTTTCAATGTGTGACTCAAATTTTTGTGTTATTTAAACCTTTTATTATTGGACTGAGGCATTCAATAATAATGTATCTATATTTATCATTACTGGGACAAACATATATGCCATAATTTTAAAATGAAATAGTTTGATCAAATTGACAATGTTGAGGACAAATGGGAAAAGTGATTTATGACTCAGAATTGACTAGATTACAGATCTGAATTGCAGTAGCTACTTCAAAAACTTATTCATGCTCCACACCTAAAACAGGTTAGTTAGGTTGACTCACTCAATCATGAAGCACAAAAGGAATTACTCTTTCTTAATCAGAATATTTGCTTTCCAGAAAAGTGACTTTACTAACATACCATTCTGTGCCTAATTGTAGCTAGTACCTGTCACATGTTCGATAACGTAATTATTATTTCTTGAAAGAAATTAACATAAGACCGAGTAGAGTAGGACAGAGTTAAAATGTGAAAATATTACTGAAATACAATCTTTAGAGCTTAAAATCACTATAAGTATAAGATTTAACTGTTTAAATGTGAAAATTGTTCTTATAGATCAAAAGAATATGTGAAAATATTTGAGGAAAACAGAACTAATTTATCCAGAATATCCCACAGATGTGACATTCTTTCAAAATAATAACCTTATCTTTAACTGTAGCATAAGAATAATGCCTAAAATGATATTGCAAACTGAATAAGAATGATCATAGTCCAATGGAACAGGAACTCAAGAATACTAATTGAATTCCAAGAAATTCAGACTAAGAACTTGATTAATTTCTCAGTAGAAATTACATGACAACACATGCTGAGCATTTTCTATAAAATGACATATCCAATTAACAGACCATTCGTTGTGTTGAGATTTATTGCACCTGTTTCTTTCTAAGATAATTATAACTCACGAACATTGTGCTTTTTCATTATAATGTTGTACTTACTACATTTTTAAATGAAAAGTAATGTGATATTTATCTCAGTTTTGAATGATGAAACCACAACGTAATTTTGTAGCTATGTAATTCAGTACATATGTAAATAAATTCCAGATTCCAACACTGCTGTTTCAGTTTAAAGATTCTCACTTTTCCAAATGTAGTATAAAGAAATATCCAGAAAATTGGAAAAATGTTCCTTGGGTGGCTCTTTAGTGAGTGGTGGATAAAAATCTATTATTTTCAACAGAGAGTTCTTTTTCTGTGACATACATAGAGTTCCTTTAAGCCCCATCATTTTGCTATTATCTATTCATGCTTAGTTGATGGAAAATGAAAATGAGTCCTACAAGAATTCACAAATGCTCCTTAAACGATAAAGTTACACCATAAATATTTCTGTTATACAATATAATAGTTTGTCTTTAACTTCTAATTGTCTGAAATTACTTTCACAAATGCTTTTAAGAACCTCATTCATTGAACAAATATGAATTTAGCACACAGTGAAAACCTAGCATCATAGTGTTATTTTTTAAAGTTTCAATGTTTTATTGCACAAAATAGAAATAGCATGACATACTGCTTACGGGAGAGTATTTGCATGATACCTGCGATTGTTTATATTGAACATGATGCAGATAAAGTCATAACTTACACCTTAGTGCTGGAGTTCAGCCACTGATCATTGCTCAGGTCAAAGCAAGTTAAATTACTGCGTTTTATTCACGTATTACAGTGATAATCTGTAATGCAAAACATGGAAACTAAGTTCAAAGGTGATCGAGAAGACTGAGATACACCTGAGACACACCTTTCTCTGATTGCATCAATACTATCTCCATAGATAAGAAAATAGGAATTGCTGTTGATTTTTTTTGCATTTCCCCAGAAAAATAAAATGTGGCTATTATGAGTCTAATAGGATACATAGCAACAGCTTCTTTGCATTATTATAATCGCTATTAACATTTGTAGCGTTACCTTTAATTGAACTAATTAGTTAATGTTGAATTTTTTCAGTGAAAGGACACTGGTGTTTAAATCACAGTAGAATAGAAAGTGTGAGACATCGGGATGATACAAAGGTGAATGAGAAACGGTGCATGCAATGGGATCTCAGGTATGTAAACAAGAGCCTTTTAATACAGTATCCAACATATGGAAGTATCAGTTTTGAAAATAAGTGTGGGTTTCTCTCTAATGGTTATTAAATATTTCTTAAGAGTTTACCTGAAGTGAAATATAAATGATTAGAAGTAATAATTTGCAAATAAGCTTCTTTAGTATCTGAATTAAATCCCTTGGAAAAGCAAAAGCAAAAGTCTGTGAACAGAAACAAAATCAAAGTCACCAAACACTGAAAGAGCCCAACTCCACAGAGACTGCGGTTTGGGTTTGAGGGGAACGAGCTCTTAAATATATCAGTAAGCATTCGTTTAAAAGCAGAAGAGTAGAACAAGGGATATAAATAGAGGAAGAAAGTCAGCTTTCAGATTGATAAGAGGAGCTGTTTTTGATGACCTGATCTGTGGGTTTTCATTTTCTCATGGACACTAGGAACAGAACATAAAATCCGGTTATGCCCCAGAATTAAGGCTCATAGACTACCCTCCTCATTTCAAAATGTAAGTGTTAAAGTTAAACCCTGGGGAGGACAGAAGAGGCAGTGTGGTGAGTACAAATGACTCAACCACTCCAAGATTTGTACCCAGACTCTGGAAAACATCTTGGAAAAACATCAAGGGGAAAAGAGTTCCATGGGAACCAGAATGGGTCTGACACAAAATAGCAGGTAGAGAGAAAATGAAGAAACAGACACAAATGAAGAAGGACCACAGGGCTGCAAGTAACTCACCGTGACTTGCCAGACAAAGTGAAAAGTTTCTCCTGTAGCAAAAGTGAGAAGACCAGGAGTAGCTGGGCTCTGCAGGGGGACAGGGGTGAGGGTTCTGCTTCCCCTACATCCTACAGGTTAGTCAGTGACTGACTCTAACACAAGCCCTGGCCATGTCCATATTCTGAAAGAGAGTATTTGGCCAACACTGTTCTAAGGAAGGGTTGGTTGCTTGAACCCTCGGCCCAGAGCAGCCACTTGCATCCACTCCAGGGCTCCCAGGATTACGTTGTGACATCGCTGGGTGACAGGCAGCCACCCAAGTGGCCCACAGAGAGCAGACTGGGACGAGGCTCCAGAATAAATGCTATCTATGCTGAATCAATAGCCAGCATTTTATGAAATTGATAGAAAGTGAAAGCTTTTCCTTTAAAATTGGGAAAATCACCACTCCTGTTCAATATAGTTCTCAAAACATTAGCCAGAGCACTCAGGCAACAGCTAGAAATCAAATGGTATCTATCAGATAGGAAGAAGTTGAACTATCATTGTTTGTGGATGACTTGATCCTCTACATAGAAAATTCAGAAATATCTACCAAAAAACTTGTAAGAGTAATAACCAAATCCAGTAGCACAGCAGGATAGAAAGGTAACACTCAAAAATCAGTAGTATTCCTATATATCAATAATAAACCCACTGAGAGAATGAATAGGGAAACAATATCTTTCACAATAGCATCAAGTAAAATGAAATACAGTTGACACCTTAGTTGTCAAGCTTAACTTGTTCCTAATGCATGTTTGAACATGAAAAAGTTTGAAAACTGAACATTTCCCAAAAGAAACAAGGGAAAACAAAATAATTTGTTCTGAGCCCCAAAATCACACTTATAAATTCATTTTTCCAGGACTTCAACAATTTTTACAATGATTTCTTTAACTTTATCATGATTCTCGTAGTTTTCTGCTTAGCTTTACTGTTGGTAAAGTATTGCTGGTATCACTCACTTTCTCTGGAGCCGTGGTTACAATATTTCATGCAAATAAAGGTCAAAAGTGGAAGGACAATGACCAGTGTTTTAATGCACTAGTACAAGTATTATATGTTGTCTTTGTGAAAGTGACGCTTAGACTAAAGAGTCACCTTTTTGTGTCCATGCTGAGAAATGACCCATGATTCACTCTCAGCCTGTACAGATTTTTTTTCAGTCAGATTTTTGGTATGATTGTCTATCAAGAAAACTTAGGAGCACCAAGCAGATTTTTTCAAACTTTCCTGTTTAAAAGCAGAAAGTTTGAACTTGGAGTTGATCGATAACCAAGGTACCACTCTATGTAATAATAAATTTAAACAAAGAAATGAAAGATCTCTACATGAAAACTATAGTACTCTGAAAACAGATTTAAGAGGATATCAGGAAATTGAAAGATATCCCGTTTCTGGATAAGCCAAACCAATGAAGTCAAAATGTCTGTATTTTCAAAACAATAATCAGACAGGAGACTAATATCTTGAATATATAAAGAATACAAAAAAATTACTCCCCAAATTTAGAGACCCAATAAAAAATGAACATCTGAAACAGATAGATACTTAACAAATGAAGAAATATGAACAGCCAAGAAATAAATGAAAAAAATCTGAAACATTGCTGACCATTTAATAAATGCAAATGAAAACAACCTTGTGATTACATCTGTCTCCAGAAAGAATAGCCATATTAAAGAAATCAAACAATAACAAACGCTGGTAAGGCTGTGAGGACAAAGGAACACTTTCTCATTGTTTGTGGGATTGTAAACTTGTGCATATACTGTGGAAATTCCCCAAGCAACCAAAAATAGAAATTCTACTTGACCCACCAGTTCCTCTACTAGATACCTTCTTGAAAGAGTTAATGACACCATATCATAATGATACGTGCATATCTGTGTTTATAGCAGCACTATTCACAATAGCTAAACCTTGGAAACAGCCTAAATTCACTTCAGCAGCTGAATGGCTAAAGAAAATGTGGTGTTTGTACACATTGGCATGTGAACATAAAGAAAAATAAAGGAATCATTTGTAGGAAAATGGATGCATAATGTTAAGTGAAGTAAGTCAGTCACACAAGCTTAAATATCATGTGATTTCTTTTATGCAAGAATCTCAATATATAAATATAGTGTGAACTTTAAAAAAAGACATAGTAAAGGACAAGATGTGTCTTTTTCATGTGGGAAGGTGTTATGGTTTGTGTCTGGATGTCCCCACAAAGTCTCATGTGGTCATGATGGGGAGTTTTTCAAAGGCAACTCAATCTAGAGTTTGTGACTGGTTCCTTGTCATAGTGCTGGGGTTGGGGGTGTGAGTGCTGCACCCACCCTAAGGCAGGTGGCCTGCATACAACATAAGGGAGGAAAAGAGTCTTTCCTCTCCCTGTTGTTCTTGTTGCCTCTGGAATCTTCCGATGCCATGAACAGTTGCCTCTCTGCCATGTGCCACTCTGCCTTGGAGCCTGCCAATTATGGACTGAAATCTCTACAAACTGAGCTAACACCCTGTTCCCTCTTTAATTTTGGGCATTGAATATTTTGTCTCAGCAAAGCCGAAAGTAACTAGGACAGAAAGGAACTGAAAGATGGAGGGTGGAAGGAGTGGGGGGAAGGGAAATCAATTAATATAATGGGAGGGGACTGTGAAATGGTGTATGCACACCAAGTCACTACAAGGGTATATCATGTAACACATATCAAGTGAATATTGTGTAACACAAACATATACAATATATTTTTATTTTAAGGGATCCAAGTGGTACAAGGAGGGCTTTAAAACAAAGAATTGAAAAATGTCATGAACATGTACCATCTCTTCATGATGAGTATAATCACAATGCACCAAACATGCCAAGAAATAAACAAATAAATATTAGAGAATAATAAGCAAAACATGAAAAAAAATAAAGTTAAACCCAATGTGAATCTCTTCACATTCCATTAAGCAGAGAACATTAAGGAAAAAAATGATTCTATTGGACAGAAAAGGAAAATAAATAGTGAAATGAATGCATTTCACCCTTAGTAAGTAAGAATGGTTTCAAATATTAAAACTATTCTTTAGCCTCTATGGGCAATTATGTCTCATAATTTTTAAGAGTATAGAAAGTCTAAGGCCTCGAACGAATGCAGCTGAGTTGATGCTGGAGACTCAGCACATGTCTGAAAATTTGGTGGTTCTGCCTATTCTAATTTCTCAGACACTTTGGGATCCCAAAGTAGTCAACACATCGTTTGACAGAGAAGCATGAATGATTCATATGGAATTCTGTTAAGATTTCTTTATTTCACACACACGGATTTTTCTTAAACACATAGTGTAAATCTACTCCTGAATTGGTTCCTAATTATCACTGTGAGTAGAAGTCACTCGATTTACATATGAATTTGCAGGTTTGTCACTAGATTTATATATAAATTTGCAGGTTTAGTAAAATTTCACAGGGTTAGAAATACAATAGGCATATGTTAAATCTCATTACCTTTAGCCCAAAACTATTTATATAATTAGGATTTTTTCATTTATTTATCACAATTGTTACTAAAATTAAATAATTAAATCTATTTATAATCCAAATTTACTGAATAGTGTATTTTGCAAATCGATATGGAAATTACTTATAATATTAAAAACTTATAGGTACAGGAAAACTGGTATACTAGATTGATACTAACCAACTATAAAACTGGGACAGTGATAATTAATTTTTAAGATATTATATAATTATTATTATTGACAATTGTTTTGTTTGTTTGTTTGTTTGTTTGTTTTTGCGACACCGGGGATCAAACTTACAACCTCATGCCTGCCAAACAGGCGCTTAAGTCACTGAGCCAAATTCCTGGCCCTTGACAAATAATTTTTACTCTATTGAACTTTTTGGTCTCTAGCACTTTAAGGAAATGTGCATCTCAAGACCTATAGAGAAAAAACTTTTACTTAACCACTTTGATCAGTGCCTTTGAACAAAATATTTCGTATTACAGAGACTGAGTTTCTTGGTGAATTTGTCCCTGACATTTTTTTGGGGGGTGGTGAGTGTATTACCTTTATAGCAGATCAAAGCCTTCCTTTGTAGAAATTTTATATTTGATTATTACAATACATTTAATATTTAACACATTTCCCCACAATAGCTTCCAAGAATTTTCTTTTCTCCACATACACACTAAGTCTAGTGTTTTTGATCATAGCCATTCTTAATAGAGGAATTTCTTGTGGTTTTTCACTTGCATTCCATGATTAAAACTGTGGGGCATTTTTCGTATGCCTAATGGTCACTTATGTGTTTTCTTTTGATAAAGGTCTATTTGAGTCTGTTGTACTTTTTTTAAATTTTAAAAACAAAACAATTAAAAAGAAATGATACAGAATTTTTAAAAAATAGTGGGAAATTAACGCTAGTTAATATATTGAATATTGCTATCTTAGAAGTAGTTGTTCAAGTTGCAAGATTTAGGCGTGAAAGAAATGATCAAACAATCAAACGATGAAAGCACCAACTGCTCTTTCTGATGAACTTACAGATTAGTAGCATGGTTATGTCATATATATATATATATGTGTATATATATATATATATACACATATGTATGTATACCTATACACATATAATCTTTTCCCTACTTCCTTTTCCCCATCCCAGTTGTTCTTTCCTTTTCAGAACGTTGTTTTCCTCTTTTTTATTGATGCATTCTGGATATTAACCCTTTGTCAAGATAGATTGGTAGATAGGGAGACAGATAGATAGACAGATAGAGAGATAGGCAGGCAGATATGGAGATAAATAGATAGAGAGATAGATAGAAAGATGTGTGAAATATTGTCTACCATTCAGTAGATTCCCACAATTTGTAGCTTGTTTTCTTTGCTAGGCAGTACATTTCTCTCTTTTTACATCTGTCTTTTTCATAGCATTATATCTTAATTTTATTGTGTAATCCATTTGAGATAAGTATTTTAACAAGTGAGAGACAAGTTAAATCTTTTGCATGTAGATATACAATTTTCCCACTGCAATTTATTTAAAAGACTTGTCATCCTTCCTCTGTATGTTCTTATTACATTTGTCAAAAAATCATTTGATGGAACCTGTGTGGGTTTTATTTCATGCTGTTTATTTTGTTGCATTGATACCCATATCAGCGCCACACCAATGTTTGGTTGTATCACTGATTGCAGCTTTGTAATTTATTTTGAAGTCAAGTAATGTAATTCTTTCTGCTTTTTTGTTTTATTACAAGGTTGTTTGGAAGGTTTTGAATTTTAGTAGTTCTACCAAAAATTTAGGATGGCTATCTTTTTCCACTTCTGGTAAATATTATCATTGGTATTTTGATAACATTGAGCTCAAATCAGGGGATCATTTTGGGTAGCGTGAATATTTTAACAACGTTGTTTCTTCTGACTTGGAACTCAGGGTGTTTTTCTTCCTGTGTGCTTTCTTCAATTATTTTTAGCAATGTTTTACAGGGTACAGTGAAAAGACCTTTACAGTTTTAGTTATATGTATTGCAAGTATTTTATTTGTTTGCATCTGTTATAAATAAAACTGCTTTATGAAGTCTTTTTGAGATAAATCAATATTGGCCCATAGGATTCACTATTGGCATACAAATTTTTGCGTGTTGATTGTATCCTGAAACTTTTCTAAATTCAGTTTCACTTTTTATTGGATTTTTGTCAGTTTTTTTGCAGTTTTATATGTAAGATTATGCTCTCTGCAAACAACAATGATTTAGAAACTCTTTGTTTCTAATTGGGAAGGACTTTCTTTCTTACGCTTGGTTCTTCTAGCGAGGTCTTTCAATACTATGTTGAAAAAACGTGATGAAAATGAATATCCTTATCCTGATCAACATCTTAGACCATGCTTATCTTTTCCTTATTTAAAATGAAGTTATTCATTGGCGTGTTATAGACTTTTATTTTAATGTCAAGGAATAGGTTTTCTATAGACTACTTAACCAAATTTTATAAGCATTTTTCTACATCTCTTGAAATGATCGTATGGTTTTGTCTTGTATGCTACTGATGTGGTAAATCATATATAACTTTGCACATGTTGCAAAACACATGTCTAGCATGAAATCTATTTGATCACAGTGAATAACCATCCAAAAATGTGCTGATGGGGTGACTTGCTCGCATCGTGTTGGCAATGTTTGCATCCGTGTTAATCAAGAATATTGGCCTCTCTACTTTTGCTTTTGTTGTATTTTTGTTTTTCCATTATTTTGTTTTAATTAGGTTAATGCTGGCCTCCTAGGTCATGTTTGAAAGAATGCTCCATTTTTCAATTTTTGGAATTATTTAAGCATAATTGGTGTTAGTTCTTATTTACATATTTGATATAATTTGCCAGTGGAGCCATTTGGTTCTTTTTCTTTTCTATTTTCCTTTTGGAAGAGACATTGTATTACCAATTCAATTGTGTGCTCTTTGTCATTCTGTTCAGATTTTCTATTTTGTATAATTAAATCTTGGCAAGCCATGGATGACCAGAAATTTACTCCTTTTTTAACATTATCACATATCACTAAGGTTCATAGTAATCATGCAATAATTCTTTGTATTTCTGGGATATCAGTTTTAATGTTTCCTTTTTCACTTCTGCTTTTATTTATTTGAGTAGTCTATCTTTTTCTTAATACAATTAAGAGTTTTTTATTGATCTTCTAAAATTCTATCGAACTTTAGTTTTATTGCACTGTGATCAGAAAATATATTGAATATGATTTTTTAAAAATGGTTGAGTCTTCTTTTGTGGCCAGTTACATGATATGTTACAAAATGTTCCATTGTGCTAATGAGGAAAATGTGCATTTGTCAGCTGTTGGACGGACTATTGTGTAGATACGTTAGGCCTAGTTAGTCCAGGGTACAACTTAACTCTGATATTTCTGTGTGGAATTTTTGTCTGGATCTCTGTGGTACACAGAGTGAAATATTGACTTCCCCTCTTTGTGTCACACAAGAGTTTCTCTTTTTAGATCTACAACTATTTGTACTATATGTTAGGTGTTCTTATCAATAGCGCATATATTCTGGAATTCTTGTTTTCTCTAGTTTAAATGACCCCATTTAATTAGACAACAAAAAATCCTTCTTTTTTGTTTGTTTGTTTGTTTGTTTTACTCATTTTCATTCAAAGTTAATTTAATGTAATATAAATGTGACTACTCCTGCATTCTTTTGGATTATGGATACAATGTGTGTGAAATTTCTTATTCAGTTTCTTCACTTCTAATCTATGCTTGTCCTTCAGGGTGAAGTGAGTTTCTTGTAATATATAGTTGGGTTTTGTTTTATTGTTTTTTAATCTCTTCACTCAGTATGTTCGAATGTAGAATTGAATCTATTTTTGTTTAAGGGAATATAGGGAAGACTTTACTATACACATTTTTGTAAGCTATTTTGTAACTTTATTGTAGACTTTTTCTGTTCTTTTACATTTCTTGCAGTTGATTTGATAGAGAAATATTGTCTCAGTTTTCCTTTGTTTAGAAATATTTTCCTCCTTCCATTGTAAAATACAGATTTTGGGGGAGTAATTTTTTTCTCTTTACGTTGCTGGGGATTGAACCCAAGGCTCACGCATGCTAGGCAAGCACCCTACTGGTAAGCCGCAAGGCCTACCCCAGGAACTAATAGACAGGGCTGACAGTTATTTTTCTTCTTTATTGTGAAAATACTCTGCCAGTGTCTTCTGCTATCTAAGCTTTCTGCTTAGAATGTTGCTGGCAGATGAACCAGAGCATCCCTATATGCTAGTTCTGTATTTTCTCTTACTGTCAAAAGCAAAATAAAAAGACAAAGCATTTAGCTGCCTGTTTTTTAAAA
The DNA here is from genome assembly GCA_004363535.1 of Dasyprocta punctata. Taxonomy (NCBI): domain Eukaryota; kingdom Metazoa; phylum Chordata; class Mammalia; order Rodentia; family Dasyproctidae; genus Dasyprocta; species Dasyprocta punctata. The sequence goes on from RJWM01001204.1 coordinate 90,374, forward strand.
CTTTTGACAGATTAATCATGGTGTATCTTAGTGTAGACTTAGTTGGGTGAATTCGACTGGTGACTTTTGACATTCTTTTACCTGGATGTTTGTGGTATTTCTCTAAGCAAACTTTCTATATATTTGGCATTTTCAAATCTCTATTGAACTCTAGTAACCTAAATATTTACTTTTTGTAACACTGAGTTATAAATCTATGTGCATTTTTCATCCCATTTTATTCTTTTTCCCAACCCCAATGTGCATTTTAAAGTAATGTGTATTCAAGTTGACTAGTTTTTTCTTCAGTTTTGTCTCTTCTAATATCGATGTCTTCTTTGGCATTATTAATTTCTCGTTGTCTGCTATATGGTGATAGGACATTTTATTCCTTCCATTTGTCTGCTATTATTTTTGTTTTAGTGTACTGAAGTGTGTGTATATATATATATATATATATATATGCATATATATATGCAATTTTTTCAAGCTCATTGGTCTTCCTTAACATAATTATTTTACATTCTATGTATGAGAGTTTTCCCATATTTATCACTAGATCTTCGGGTTTTGTACCTTCATTTCTAAGTAGATGGTCTTGTCAATGAAATTATCTGGACATTTAAGGATTACTTATTTATTCCAGTATTTTATAATTTGATTTTGTTTATCCTTTCCAGAAAAAACTGCTTTTCTGAGTTTGCAGTTACTCTTCCTGCTTCAGCACCAGCTGGCACTTGGAATTCAGGTCTGCTGCACGTCTGCTATGGCTTGGTTGTCATTGTGTCAGCACTATAGGGCAATTCAAGTCCAGCTTTTTCCTCAGATCTGCAGTTTTTGTATCGTTCTTCATTTTTGGGTACTTCAGGACTCTGCCTGGCTCTGGGCAGAATTACCATAGGTAGAAGGGTCTTGGGCTCCTACGCAGTGCCAGTGGCCACCATCATTGCTATACGATGCCACGATCAGAGAGTTCAGCCTTCCAAGATCAGCATAGCAATAAGATAGGGTCACAGTCTGTACTGCTATGTGTTGATTTCTCATGAGTTGAAATCATTATTCCAGGACTGCTCCAGCCAGCCACAGGCCAGGCTTTCCAGAATACAATTTCCGTTGTTGTTACTTTGAGACAGGGTCTTGCTATGTAGTTCAGGTTGACCTTGAACTCCCTGTGACTGGGCTAGATCTCATGGCAATACTGCTTCAGCCTCCCCAGTGCTGTCCCTATTATAGCCATACTCCATCACATCCAGTACACGACAGGGACTGCTTGCCAGTATCCAGTCTTATATGGGGTGAGAGCGTAAGTTATTTGCACAAACAACAGGCGGTGCACCTAAACTGAAGACTTGCTAACTCACTGATCCCCAAATAGCTTTGTTCACAGCTTGGATCATAGGGTGGACATCTTGGGCTTCAGGCCACCTTATACTTGGCTCCCTTCAGGCTGTGGAGTGTGATTGCTTAGTGGTAATCCTGGGCCAGAGGGCTGATTCATGTGCCCGCAGGTCACAAAAGTATGCATGGACCAGCAGACTGCAAGCCACCAAGGCACAATCACTGCTCTGAGAACTGGCGAGATCCACCTCAGGCCCAAGGCTAAAAAGGTCTACCATTCATTCAGTGGGGTCCAGGTTCTGGTTTTTTCTTTTTCTTTTCTTTTCTTTCTTTCTTTCTTTCTTTTTTTTTTTTTTCATTATTTTAGTAAATTTTTCACTAATCCCAGCCCCTGCAGTCCCATCCCTGGCCCCAGATGTTACCCATCCTCTCCCTTTGATGAATTATCAGATGGGTCTGCAGTGCAGCAAAGTCTTCTTCCTCCTCCTCTTGGCTCTTAGTGCTGAGCCTTGAGCTACACGCAGTTTTGAATCTTAACTGCTGTAGCTGGGATTTTAAGCATTCCTTCTGTGATTCACGTCCTTGCCATGCAGAGCCTTCTCATGCTCCTCTGTTTGTGTGGCCTCCCTCTCATGGCTCTTGCCACATAGCCTGGCCTCCATGGGCTGATGACCAATCAGACAAACTGTGACTTTCCATTATGTAACCACTAATGTCAGACCTTTCCACACTGCCCCTTCTCAGGGACCATGGTACAGGGACTCTTGTCTTGGGTGACCACCATGCACACAGTCCTCAGCTTGGTCCGTGGACTGCTATGTTCTATACCAGTATCTATTGTCATCTGCACAGAGCACAGACATGCTGTCCATTGTGTGACAGGCCCATGGCTTCATCCACATGTGTAGCAGGAACTCATTAGTACCAGTAGTTGACCCTCCTTATAAGGTATTATTTTTGTTTTTGTTTCATTTTTTGTTTTTTCCTCATTAAGTGGGTGGGCCAGTGCCACAGCATTGCTATATACTCCAGCCGGACTAACACCTGCTGTAACTCAACAGAAAGGGATCTTGTGCTGTATATCCTTCGTTGTTCTAAGTGTTTTTGATGCTTGACCCGCCTTGGCCCTTCAGTAACCCTTGTTTTGGGGTGGATATCCATGATTGCAGCCTCCAGGCTGTGGGGTAGGAGGTTGGCATCATCAGGAGGGCCCCCCTGGTGACTGAGTCAAGGCTTCAGACACAGCTGCCAACTATTTTTCTATGAGGCAGTAGTAAGGTGAGGAAATAGTCGGGTAAGGAAGCAGTAGGGTGAGGAAATTTTGTGTCTTATAAATAGCAATTTCTTGTATTGCTTTTAGATAAATTTCAAAATTTGACAAACAGCTCAGGTCCATGGACTTTGGCCTTGTTGATGGTCCGTCCACATACTGCTAGGTGCCATCAGATAGCACAAGCAGTGTGTTCTAGATGTGTAAGAGGATCAGAGGGTAACACAATTTCATCAACATAATGAAATAACTGCATATCCCACAACATTATCTATGTGGCCAAGTCCTTTGCCACCAGCTAATGGCAAATATTAGGGGCTCTACAAGCTGCCCCGTGACAGTACAGAGCATGCTCAGTGTCTTCCTGGTCTATTCTTGACTCTTGGCAGCTTTGCCATGGAAATCGTAGTATTAGAAATGGCTAAGCAGTATAGCGCACTGGTCTGCGAGGCCACGGACTGAGGGAATGGTGTTGTGCAGACGTGGGGTCACCTTATTCAGCTCCTGATAGTCTACGGTCATGTGTCACAGAACATCTAGTGTCTTTACTGGCCACGCTGGCACAATGCATCCCTTGGACAATTCCTGCGTCCTCCAGTTTCTGGATTGCTTGGGTAATTTCTTCATGACCCTTCTGGTAAGTGATTCTGTTGGGTCATCATCATGCCTCATGGTGTGGGTAATACTTGAGGCTCATGTTGAGTATGGCCCCATACCATTGTGTTCATTATCTGTACCCTCAAGGAGAAATTCACCTATGATTGTTTGTAATCTCACCTGGGTCCCTGGTGGCCACCTTAATCCTCTTTGTATGGAAACGAATTCATGGCATAATCGCAGCAATGGTAGCACTGGGTGAGGCTGAGGGATAAGGGAGGAATATCCACCCCAGAATGTATCCAGCTGCTGGGAAGATGTGCACAATACTTGAAGGGGCAGGTGGCCTAGACCCAGTTGCTAAATTCACTTTGATAGTTTGTCCTCTGTAGCCATCTGTGTAGGCTTCTTTGGTTAGGTGTTTATTAGGATTATCCTAAGTCAGGCTACACTCGGCCATAAGCAGATGATACACATTTGTGGAGGACCAATGAGGAGCAACTTCAACATGAGGGCCCCAGTTCTCCAGAGTCCCCGCTTAAATGGCCACCGCGGCCCTGTCCCTACTCAATAATACACACCTGCTTGGCTTCACCTGCGGGAGCCACGTAGTCCTGCAGATTTACGGTCCGGGGCTGGGTCCCTCCCTTCTCCTGAGGAGTTTTCCTCTTTTGGAACTGTTGATTTGCACATAATTGCCACTAAAGCATTAACAGCTTGTGATTAGGCTGTCAGTCAATTTTTTCTTGATCCATTCCTCCCCCAGTGAGATTGATTTACACTTGCATATGGGTCACCTGTTTTTGTCCCTTTTGCTCAGTTGGCTTGGGCTCCTGCCTCTGTGAGACTAAACCCCTCACCCCTTCCTGCATCCCTCAGTGTCTCCCGGTGCTGCCATCACTGTAGTTACTCAGTGTAGCCGTTTCCCAACATAGAGGGTTCAGACAGCCACCAGGGACCCCAAGGAGCTGGGAGGAGTGGAATTCAATATCATGTCCCTCTGTGGATGTGAAACACCTGTCATTTGGCCCACAAAAATTAATGTCAGAAATGGCCTGTCTCATGCCCTACTAAGACTGGCACTAGCCCTGTGTACATTTTCCATTTACTCAGGGTTTCTGACAGCATCTCCCCCACCCCCGCCGGGTCATTCCAGAGACCTGTGCGGCTGCCGTAAGAGAGTCCATCAGTGTATGGTGTTTGGTCCCAGAAGCCAACCACTGAGTCACTGGCAGTCCGTGGCACAAGGGCAGGTGCACGGTATCTGAGGTCAGCTTTTGCATCTCCTTGGAAGAGCAACTTGTGCTACCTGCTCGTTCATCCCACAGAAGGGGCGGCTCTGCCGGCAAAGGCTCTCTCGAGCCGTGTCTGGACTGTCTGCCCAAGTCTCAGAGTTCAGTGAGAGTATAAGCAGTCTCGGCAGTGAATTCTGTCACCAGCTCATGGGCCATCCTGTGTGGAATTGATTCCGTATCCCCAGCCCCCAAGCTGTGTGCATAGCTGAACTAGAGCATCTCACCAACATGCTTTCTTTCTGAACACCATTTGCAAGCAGCAGATCTCTCTTCCTGCGAATCACAAATGCCGGCTGCTGCCTCTTAAGGGGACTTCTGTCTTGATCTGCCCTGTGGCAAATCCTGCCACTGAGAAACTCAGCAAGAGACTCCACAGTTTGGCAGCAGGCATTTAGAAAAACAGGTGGGGGACCGTGAGTAAGGCAGACATGTCTTTATTCAGCTGAGCACACGTGTGCGCATTTCACATTGATAGTGATGTACACAGTAGTGGCTGCTTGCCAGGATCAAACCTGACACAAGCCAGTGATTACCTAGGTTATGTACACCAACACCTAGAGGTGCGTCTGTGCCGGCGTCTTGCCCCAACTCCCTCCATCTTTTTTCACAAGTAATAAGTTCTAGGACCTCAGACTGTGGGTACCGGCCCAGGGATTGTAGTCTTGAAACTCTGGGTTCCCCATAGTTGACCTGATACTGATTTTCATGTCTAAGGACTGAGTTGAACTCCCCGTCCGTCCCTCCCACTATTGGAAAATGCTTCTATCTGGGCTGCGTTTATTGGAGTTGAGGCAGCGGCGGCATGAGCCAGCATTTCTTGCTTCCTGCACTGTCTTCTCTTGCTCCAACCAGGAACACTCGCTGTGCTGTGGATGATACGCAAATATGTTCCCTGATTTTTGTGACATATTCAAATTATCTTGGTGTTATTTTTCACATAATTGAGTTGTGAACTCATGTAAGATACTTTTTATGTATCGTACTTTCATGGATTAATGTCTTTCATGGAATAGTGTCATGAAACTTGATAAATATAGTTATATATCATTTCTTCTGCTTGGCTTTTGTGAAATACTCTGGTTTGTGAACAGCTGTTTAAATTTGTGTATATGTGGGGGAAATATTGAAGGCAGTTCTTAATTGACTATAATATAGACCTGCCTATATCCTTGCCATTTTAATTTGAATGCTCCTAAGAGGTACCCATATTGAACATATTTTCATATACTTTCTGACTCCTGTATATTTTTTTGGTGAAGCAAATATTTGAATTCTTTTGCAATGTTTATTGAGGTTTTTGACCATTACGGTTGATTTTTGAGAGCTGTTATAGATTATGAATAAAATATTTGGACATATTAATTTTATGCAAATATTTTATCTGATTTTGTGACATTTTCAAGTTACTTTAGTGTTATTTTCACAGAATCAAGTTGTGAACTCAAATAAAATACATTTTATATATACTTTACTTTCATGGATTAAAGTCTTTCATGGAATAGTGCTTTGAAATTTGATAAACATAGCTATATATTTTTCATCAAGAGTTGTGGATTTTATCTAAAAATTCCCTGCCTAGTATGGCCTCACAGAATTTTTTGTCTAGTTTCTTCCAGAAATTTTATACCGATTCTTTATGCACCAAATTTTAATTGTGCACTTGTAGTACATCAAATTAATCAATTTCCTTACATTAAACAATGTTTTCTTTACATGTTAAATGTAATAATCTTTTCTAACATTCTCTTTGGTAGATATTCATATTGTTTACCAAACACATTTTTTTCTTTTGAAATATTCAGAGTATGATTTATTTTTCTTTATTGATCTTACTAGATCTTCTACTTCAACCTTGACTACAAGAAATGTTAGATCCTAAAGAGGTAAATGTTTTCATCTTTTAAATTTAACAGTGACTACGTAAAATGAATTATCTTATTTGCCAGGTATCCAAATTAAAATTTGTTTCTATTATTTCTTTTTGCTGACAGTGTTTATCCTAGTGAATTTTGAATATTGTAAATATCTTATAGGTATATAACTGATATGACTGTACAACTTTTTCTTTACTCAGCTAATGCAGTGAAGTAAATCAATTAATGTTAAATGTTTAACTGATGTATTATTGCATTGTTAGGATAAATCTCTTGGTAATGATGGATTTTTTTACATTGTTTTTATAAGCTTTATAATATGTTTTGAGAATGCATCTGTATTTGTAAGGATCTTTCTGCTACTTGTTTGTTAGGTTTGTTTTTAACGCACTGGCCTCACAAAATGAGAGCCAGGAAAAGTGTTTTGTTCTGTAACATTTCCTAGACTTCACCAGTGAGATATTTGGGGCTTGCAGTTCTCTTTGTGAGAAAAATTTAACTAGAGATGCAATTTATTTAATAGTGTTACAAATGTTCTCATTATCTATATCAAACTCGTAATCTAGGCAAGAAGCAGAAGCGGTAAGAAGAGCGAAGTAATGTACCTTACTAATCAGTGTCAATTGTAAGAAGAATTCCCAGAACCCCCACCTAAAGAATTAGTTTGCATTTCATTGACCAGAGGTCAGCTTCATAATCATGTTTCACTTCAATCTGAGAAATGGCAGCTTTTGGCTAAACTGTTTTTTACAAATAGAGTTTGTCAAGAAGGAGGAAATGCCATTGGCAAGACAACTAATTTCTTTTCCATCAGTAACAGTAATTGGGACACAACAGAGTAACGTATTAAGCCTGGACTATCGTCAGCACCAGGGTCAATAGTAACCACACGTTCAAGAAATCTTGGACATAATGAGCTACAGCATAAACTTCAGAAAGAAAATAGCATTATGTATATTGTGACTCTACTAAAATGGATATAAAATTTGAGGAAGAAGGTCTAAACTAAAGCATCGTGGGTAGTACTGTTTTTTATCTAAGCAACACAACTATGACACTGAAGCACAGAATAATAATTAGCTTTCATAATGTGCTAGATAGATTTTCAGTAGAAGCCATGTATGACTTCTGAAACAGCCAAGATTATCAGTCACATGTAAATCATACCCTTTCAGGTCTGTATTTATACTGTAGAAATTATAATGTGGAAATCTGGAATGATAGTATTTATTCTCTGCTCGTGCAGAGCTCTGAAGCAGCACAGTATTTGGTATAGGTCTTTTATATTCATCTTGCTCTACTCTCAGTGGGATCACGCAATACTTTCTCTTAATGATGCTTTTTTCTCTGCTTATTTTATTGGGAAATCACATTATTTCAATATTTTACCTCCCAGATGGACTTCTATTTTTATTTTTTCCTACTATTTTCTGTATTGCAACTTTTCTTTATTATTATTTTTTATCTTTTTGGAGATAATTCCAAGTTTACCATGAATAAAACATTTATTTTTCTATTATATTTTAGTGAACTTCATATTACTTTCACTTTTATATTTGCACATACTTTTTATTTCTTTGTTTCATTTGTGTTTGATTTTTTAGACATTCTATTCTTAATTTGAATGTAAATATTTCTAATCCTTAACAAAGTCATTAGTTGTATTATATAAATATATTTCATTTTCTATTTCTCTTTACGTTTTCTGCTATACATTTGTTTCTTTGTATTTTTTGTGTCTGTCCTATACAGGATCTTTGAAAAACTTCAAAGTTATTCTTGAAAATTTGTTCTTACTTAAGGGAGAGTCTATTTCTGCTTTGATAGAATTTCTCAATATATTTCTCAGGTTAAAGTTATCCAGTGGAAACTGAGCTCTTTCACTGAAATATTCTCAAATACAAGCATTGCTAATACATCAATCTCTTAAGTTGGTCAGTTGTTCCTGAAGTAATTCTCTTCTATTGCTGGAGGAACTTGAGGCATTCAGTACTTCAGAAGTGAATCAATAGTGTTGGGTTCTCACAGTTCAGGATATAGGCTTTTTTCCCCCATTGATCCGTGAAACATTTTCATAAACTGTAGGTCCTCTCTTGTTCAAATCCCCGTAGCAATAGCTCCTCTGTGTGCTATCACGGTAGTATGGGCAATTATTACGTTCCAAAAAGTGAACAAAGAGAGTGCCATTTAATGACCCAACTTCAAAGAAATGTGCTCTAATACTGCTGGACATTCTTCCATTCTGTGGAACAAACCAGTGTGCATACTGTTAGGTTTCTCTAGTGTAGGCTGTTACCACAATCAAAGAAACGTCAATGCCAAGCCATAGGGAATGACATTTGTAGACCATCTTAAAACTAAATATATTATCTCACATCACTCACAGGCCTTGATCACCTTTAAAGTCTCCTTACCCTTGTCTGTGTGAACTTTTATTCCATTATATTCATAACTGTAAGTGAAATAAATAGAGATTAATGTAAGTTGCTTTATCCACCAGCTAGCTCTAGCTGTAATTATTACAGATAGGATTTTCTTCCTTATTTTTCTTTATTAGTCTCAGATTAAGCATGATCAAGAATATTGTGGATTTACTGCTACAGAAAAATGATAATGTTGATGAAAAATTATGAGTTCTACCTTTACACATGCCTTGTGATATCTCAATGGTTTTGCATTTACAAATCCTAATTTTCAACATAAGTAAATTGGAATATCTGGCATCACTTTAACTTGTAAACATATATATTGATGGTGTTATCTTTTGTCTCACCTAAAGATAAATATAATTTCTACTATTGTCAGGAAGAAGGAATAAGTTCAGAGGCACAAAGAACAGATTTAGGTGATATTGGAGCATTTGAGAGTGGACATATGTGCTTAATCTGGCCTGAGCATTCTTTTTACTGGGGTCAGGATTTCAGACAACTGCTAGAGAAATTTGGTAAAACTCAGACAGCAGTGATTTTGTTTCCTGATTCTCAACTATTAGCTTGGAAATGATAACAAATTTAGTGAGTTTTCCAGCATTAGTTTAGTGTGACAACAGTTAAGTAATAAGCATGTGAGAAATGGAAAAAATGACTAAGACAGACCTATAAAACTCTTTGTCCTAGACTTGAGTGAAGGAAGAGCCAAATATTCCTCTCTTGCTGAGAAATTTGGATAATTTTGTAACAGGAAAAGCTTGCTGGTCATGAAAAAGTAGATTCTATATCCCTTCGGTGTGAATCCTATCTTTGAAAGCTGGTAGAGACGACAGCTGTCATAGCAGATGCTGGTATCCAAGAAGACAGCCATTCAGAAGCAATGTATGTACATGGTCAGATCCCAAATAGACAACACTTGTGGAGATCAAATGCTTTCCCAGACACCAGGACAGAATATAAACTTAAGCTAACACAGCAAAAGGTATTAAAGCAAATACATTCATTTTAAATTGATTACATGGTTTTCAATATTTTAGAAAAATAGGGGGAATTGCAACTCAGTTATTAAACAATAAAGCCATGTTTTCTTGCCCTGCCCCAAGCTTTGCAATACCTTACCTGCTGTATATCATAGGAAAAAAGAGCTTCTGGGATGATTATCAAAATAAGCAACAAATAAAAAACAGGGGTCTTGAAACATGAGGGTGTTCCAAAACTGCCAGTAACTACAAGACAGATATTTAGTCAACAGAGTGTGATGCTTACATTTATGTGTAAACTTGGAGGGCATCTTTGGCCAACATTAAGATGTAAATCAGGAAACTAAAGTAAAGCTGGTTGCCCTCCATGATTGCTGGTGAGCCTCACTCAATCAGTTGAATGCTTGGAGATATGAGGCAGACTAGTCTCCCCGAGAAACAGAGAAAGTCCCAGTCCTCTGACTTCAGACCAGAGCTGCAGTACTACCTCTTCTGGGTCTCCGGGCTGCCTAGAATGCTATCATTAACCTTCGTCAGCCCAGGGCACTTTATCCACAGCTGCAAATTGGGATTCACCAGACTCCGTGATCACTCTGAACTCATTCTCTAAGAACCCTGACTAATAAACATGGACTAACGCAATTTCCATTAACTATCAGGGTAACAGAATATCATAATTGATATTCATTTTTATTATGCTAGTGCATGTTCCAGGATTCATATCTAAATAAATCCAAAAAGATTAGACAAATTCATATGAAATATTTATAATGAGGTGCCAATGGAAATTTAAGATGCACTCAATGTAAATCTTAGATTGCTATCATTTGATGTTATGAGACATAACCACATCTTCACATAAAACAGCCCTGGAAATGCTGTCAAAAAAGAAATTGGCATTAAAATGATCACCCTCATAATCAAATGTGACATTTCCTCTGCTCTCATAGGGATGATTTCATTTTGCAAAAGGATTTAAATTGCTTCTGAAACACAAGGCAGATGATAGGTGTGGTCCACACTCAGCCAACAAGGCAGGACTCGGAAATGAGCTTTCCCAGTGACCCAAGAAATGCTCCACAAAGCACCAGAAGACAAAAACCCAGTCACTTTGCCCCATAGCCAAACAATCTATGGAAAAAAGTCCGCCATTTGCAAGAATTTTATTAATGTATGAGCAGTATTTAGAAGTTTAAAATTTGCTTAGTAACTTTACTATACGTGATGATTTTCTTATACTGTAATGCATATTGAATTATGGGAATATTTTTTATGTGCAGAGAAACATTTTAAAACAGTAACCATTTGATTGTACTCAGAACTTGATAATGCAAACATAGGAATGATATCAACTTTGTAAGAGTCTAGAAATTTCCAAGAGCATCAGATGTCAGAAGCTTTACACAGGAAGGGGGCTGATCTATATTTTATTAAAGTATATTTTCCGTTAATAAATTTTTCACTCTTTTTAAACATATGCATGTGAAGATATGGAAATTAGTATTTGCTAAGTGTAAGAAAAAATAAACAATTTTTGTTCAAATTTTCGTGTTTAATCTCACAGTGACAAATAATTTGCAACAAAGAATGTAATACTTTAGGGTAAAATTTTCCTGGGGAAATTGCTCGTAACTTCACCAACCAAATCAGCGAAGTTGCAGTGTAAACATGTGTCATGGTGATGCCATGGAGTCCTCCTGGATATTTTATCTACGTATCTCTATTTTGTTAAATGTTTCCTATTCCACTTTCATGCTTTCCCTTCCTACCCACCTCTCACTGAATGTGAATCCTAAATATAATTGAAAACTCTAAAATGTGATTATTTGCTAGTTTCCTTCTCAAGTTGTTTTTTTATAGAATTGAAAATTAGTCAGTTAAATTGACTTTTATGAAGACACAGTAAACTACTGACTACTGTTTATAAGATTCCATGAAGAAGGCACAGGCTTCCTACACTCTGAAAGGTCACTCATCTCTACATAGACGCCTCCTACTTTCAGAGTCCCTCGTGGCACCCGGGGCCTCTGACAGTCAGAGGATGAAGCGGGGCCCCAGGACAAGCCTGTGTTCCGTCCAGCACGGACTCAGAGCATCCTCTGCATCTGAGAGGGCCTTCTTGCCTTTGCTTGACTGTGCTCTACTATGATGACAATGTCTTCTTTTTGGTGGAAAAACTGTCAGTTCACTACTTGAAGTATATAAAATCGGAGAAGTTTGGGACAGTCAGTGACTTCACCCCAGACACAGATACCAACCACCCCCCGACATGATTAATTCTGTGTTTAACCTGTGGACTGTCTTCAGACAGATTGGAGAAAATTCCAGAAATGTGTCATCACAACAGTCAATCAAATGATATGTGTTATTTTCGTCCTGTTCTTTTTAGACTATTGTGCTCATGAAGACAGGAAACCTGTCTGAAAACTTCCCTGATGGATGTTTACCCCACGTGAGCTACTTTCCCTGTCACAGAGTGGGCTATGGATAAGTGTTTATTGATTGATGGGATGAATGAGTACATATTTTCTGTTATCAAAGCTCTATCTATTTAACTTCCATGTCTTTCTCCTTTCCATGAGTATAGATTTCTCACTAAACACTACACAAGCTTTTTCTGAGCAGACTATCTCACTAATAGTGGAGATGAAATGTGAGATACTATTTGTTTAACTTTTCATTACTATCGAGTTTCTGTTGTGCTATGCATTAAATGATAAAACAAATAACAATTGTTATGTACCACTTCTTAAAAGCTATAGGGAGTATCAGAAGGGTAGAAAAATTTATAAGTCATGGTGAAGTTTGCACAGTATATCTGGTCTAGATGACATGATGAGGTATAATCAACTGAAGAATCATAAGAAAATGTAAATAATTCAAAACAAAGGGAAAAATCATACAAAATATGAAGTTAAAATTTTCAGTACGAGATTTAAGTAAAAATTCATTACTGTAGAAATTTGAAAAACATACCATTTTAATATTAGTAATGTGGGAGAATGTTTATGGAGAAAGTAAATCTGTTCCTGAAGATGGCTGAGAATCGGGTTGGTACATCAAACAGACAACATCAAATGTGTGGTGGTTGCTGTCCACTGTCCCGTTTCCTTCCACAATGCATGAAACAGTGAAATGTCATTTTAATGGTAAATTTTAAAAGGAAGTGGACACATATTTTTCATGTTCTCTTTTTTTTCAGAATTTGTCTTACTGGATGCAGGGCCCATCATAAACTACCCAATTGGATGAAAAATTATACCAGTGCCAACCCTCAGATTGAGGAGCCTGGGTTTTCTGTGTTGATGCAGCTGAATGTTTGGATATTGCTTAAATTCTGGTGTTTAATATTAGAAAACCAACTGTGCAAACAGCCCATGATTCATTGTGTTTTATCAATGATCAAAGTGATACATCTATCCATAGGTGTCTCATTCATGTTGTTCTGTTTTCAGTAGTTTCACAAATGAGGTATAAAGAAAAGTATTTTAGTAGCTTATAAATTATATATCAATGAAATATAAACAAATAATAGTAATGCAGTGATTACATAAAGAAAGATTAAATGAAACTTCGGAGGCAATTTTCATATAGCTGTGACTTTGGAGAGGGGTATAAAAACTAAAATAGAGGAATGGCCTAGTTAGAAAGCAGCTTTAGGATCTAAAGTTTCTATTTCCAAACTGAATATGGAGATTGTTGTACATGCATAGACAAGTTTAACTGATGAAGTAACCCAGTTAAATAGGAGAACTGATGGGAATAAAAGTGCTGCATATTAGCATAATGCATCTACATCTATTAGGAAAACTCTCCAAAGAAAAGAAAACTTTTTATGTTAGGAATGAACATATTGGCAGGTTTTCTTTGAATATTTGCCTCTTGCTTTTATGTCTGACTGAAACACAGAATAAGGACAGTGATGTTTATTTCTATGTAAGAACAATAGAATTCAAGTGTTAGCTTAATAATCTTACTCAATATTTTATAGCCTGTAGCTTAAACAAATCTTTTAAAATTGCCTTATGTTTCAGCTTCCTTTCATGCAATATTGTTTGTATATTCTTCATGACTTCTTAGAAGCACTTAATTAATACAAATGTATTTAGTACCCCATTTTAAGTAGTAACAATCAATAGTGTGTCTTGGAAAATTTATATGCTGGCATGAGATTATTGTTCCTGAATGGAATACTGCCCATTCTGTGATCACAATTTCTCTTCCATAAATGCACTGTTTATATTTGACAAAAGATCCTTATGGTGCTATTGTTAGGCAGATGACAAGACTCATCACAAATGGTTTTTTACAGGGCCCGGGGATATAGCTGAGCTGCAAAGTGCCTGCCTGGCAAGCACAAGGTCCAGAGTTTGATTCCCAAAAACGAAGTTACCAAAACAAACGTTTTATACATCATTAATATTACTTTCTTGCATCTCACTTAAAGCTAGATGTCTCTAAATTTGGTTAATGAAATACAAGCAGAAGGGATGTGAATTCTTTCTTTGCATACACTCCAGAAGTCAGCACAGGCAGCCCCATGAACGTTACTTACAGCACAGCAGCGGTAGAAGCAGACTGAGATAAGCCACCACCAGTCTGGGGTCTTGATTGATGTAACAGGCTGCAGAGCTGTGAGCGCTGTCGTACACAGCATGAGCATAAATAAACTTTTGCTGCCTTCAGCTACTGGGCATCTGCACCATTAGTGATGTGACATTACCAAGCCCACCTGATCTGTCTGACCACTTGAAATCTGTCTCTTTCCTCCCTTCCTCACTGTATTTCCCCGTTTGGTATTGTATGCTTTCTTCATTATTCAGCCACTCAATAAGTATTTTATACATCACCTACTCTATTTACAAGGAATAAAAATTGCACTTCCTATCTTCTTAAAGACAGAGCTAATTTACATTGTAAGATACAAAATAAACAAGAGAGATAGCGGGTATGTGTACTGATTTTTTATATTCTGCTTGGATTCCTGCCCCTATTTACTGACCTCAAGCAGACTGCCCTATTTCCTGACTTGGCCATCATTAACTATTTCACCTGCTTTTGAAGCTTCGACTTTCCCCACCTGCAAGGTCTAGAGTCACTCGCTCATTGAATTAAGTTCCTCACTCTCTTCCACCCCCTGGAAAGCAGTGTGTAGTTCACGGTGTGTCAATGTTTAGTAGTCTGAGGGTGTTTGTGACAGTGTTTCCATACACTTCCACCAGAAGCAATCGTGACCCCGCACTCTTTCCGACAGTAGACGTCCACTGAAGCGTAGGAGCCCTGGAGCTGCTGAAATACCTGAAGTGACTTATACTGATAATGATCTAATACTAATCAGGCTCAAACAAAAGCAAGGAGAAGAGAAAGGAGAGACTGATTCTTGTGATACGAACTACCAAGTAGACCAATCACTTCCTTTTACTATTTTGTTACCACAGCCATAGAAGAGGGATTCCCTATGGCATAACTACCTGAGGGGAAGGTAGTTATGCCATAGGGAATCCCTCTTCTATGGCTGTGGTATGGGGTTCGGCAGCACCAACCAAGCTGCTGACGTTGTCACCCAGTCTGGCAACCACCCTCCTGCCCGCCAGTCCTGACTCCCTCCTCCCTGGGAGACAGAACCCGGGAAGTGCCACAAGCGCAAGTTAGAGCGCTAAGGAAGCTAAAAGCGGAGAGGGTGTCTGAGATAGGATGGATAGGCTCCTGGGAAAGTAAAAATCCAAAATACAGACCCGCGGCTCAGTGAGTTCCAGGGGTAGGCAGTGTAATTTAGGGAAGGAGAAAGGACACTACAGCTCGCTCAATGAATGTGCTCTCCTGCTCCTGCTGGCCCCAAATACCAGTGAACCCCAGGTCCCAGAATGTCCTGTTCATTGCCTGCCCTCCGCGGGCAGGAGCTCCATTCTCAGGCCAGTCAGAAGCCGCTGGTTTGTGCAAGCCCCAGGACTGTACAGAGACCCATGGGAACAGACGGAGAGTTTGGGATGAGCGAGGGATTGGAGGAGGGTGTCCTGGCCAGGCAGGCCTGCACAGTGAGCTCCCCCAGGGTGGAGAAGTCCAGCCTAAAGACTGGGTACTTGGGCAGCAATACTGTGCGCTGCCTCCTCTGGAAGACTGGAGGCCCTTCCCCATGAAACGGAAGCACCAGTCCTCTGCCTGCTCCTGACCACACCCTCTGGAGCATGCCTGCAAACAAGCCACTCAGAGCCTGCAGAAGGAGAAGCAGGCTCAGCTTATCCATCCAGACTCCTGGGCCCCTCCAGTCACTGGCGGGAAGGAGAACCAACTGCAGGAGGACAAGCAGCTCCAGCACCGTTAGACACTGCCAACATCTCCAGCTCACCCACAGCCAGGTGAACCTGCGGGCGCGCAGCTCCGCACAGCTGGTGCGAGGCAAAGCTTCTCTATGTAGAAACGCAGGGGAAACAGCACGGCAGACACTTTCTGCTTCTCCTGTAAACAGGACTGAGAGGATCACCTTTCTGGGATTTTGGAGTGTGTGGTTATTTCTCTCTGTGTGCACTCCTCTCCCTGTTTTTCTCCTTTCGTCTGATGTACTTCTGCTTGTGAGAAGAATGAGAGTTTATTAGTGCTTTAGTTGAGATAATGTCTCTCACGGCATGTGAGATGAACCTTCAACAAAAATTGTGTGTAGTGGATACAAATACAAGCTTCCTGTCAGCATATTACCCGGTCCTGACCTTCTTAAAGCTTCCCCCAGTCTGCAATAACACTTCCTTCCCCTGGCTTTCCTTTTCTCCCCCTTAGAAACAACCTTTCCAATCTCTTCTCCACCTGCACTCCGGTCCACATATAAAAATAATGACACAGTCCTATCACTTTTCTTTCATTTACTGCTGTCTCTTTTTTACTCTTTCCTTGATTCTGAACAATCTCCTCATTTCTTTTCCCCTTTCCCATCCTCTAAATCCCTGCCTACTCATTGTCTGTAGAACATCACAGACTTTCTGGGTTAGTGAAAAAACATGTGAAACTGTTAAAACGCACTCAAATTACATAATGGACATAAGATTGGTTCTTGAGATGATGATATAGCTGGCAGTGGCTCTCCCCAGCTGGGGCTGAGCCCGTCATGTGGGGCAGGTTGAAGAGGCGCACACAAGCCAAGGTCACATCACAGGGAAAGGCACCCTAAGGGAGAGACCTCCCCAGGAGCCACAGGCAGTTTTCTGTGCTAAGGGATCCTGAGAAACATGCGTGAATGATACAAGATGCTCTGCAGAATCCCAGGTCCCAGAAGCTGATCATTCAGGCCCTAAAGAGGAGGAAGTCACAAGCAAAGAAAAACTGAATGACTCAAATGTTTGAGATCAAGGAAAATGCAAATAAATAAATTTACAAGACTTGCAGTGACTTCAGAGAGAAGTTGCGAATAAATAGTCAAAGAGCTTAATTAATAGAATGTTTGAAAACAAAACTGTGATTGTTCTTTAAAATGTTCTTTAAAGAAGAAACAAAAAACTAATTGAGTTAAACAAGACAATGCAAGATATGAATGACCATTGTAGTAAAAAAGTACAATATGAGAAGAAATCAAACACAATCCAAGATTTAAAAAAATTCAGTTTGGTGTGTTTTTTTGTTTTGTTTTTTTATTTATTTATTTGTTTTTTGTTTTGGTACTGGGGATTGAACTCATGTCCTCATGCTTGCCAGGCAGGCGCTTATAACACTGATCTAAATCCCCAGCCCAGATTTTAAAAAATTCAATGCAAAGCATGAGCAATAGAAATGATCAGTGTGAGGAGGTAGTGTCAGAACTTGAAGGCAGAGTTAAATATCATGTATTTGGAATATCCAAAATATAAGACCCCAGGGAAACTAGATCCAATAGCTGCTAGATAACAAAACGAACAAATAAACAAATAAAAATCCTAACAATTGTAAGAATTAAGGAAAGATTAGAAGATTACAGAAGAGGTAGAAAATATTAATGATAGTAGAAAAATTTCCAAATCTAGGGAAAAAAAAATCAACTTCCAGGTAAAAGAAGAATACAGTATCCCAAGTAGTCACGACCCAAAACAGAACTTGCCCACTACACATCACAATCAAAATTCAGAAATTCAGCAAGCAAAGGGAGGACTAAAAACTGTCAGACAAAAATGCTGAGTAACTTAATAACAGAATATTTCTCAACACGTATTAACACATTCCCACTGGCTGCATATGCATGGACTGTGCCACCCAAAGGGACTGTCACAAGCAGCTCGATGGAGCAGTCATGCATGTGCCACTGGTGGTTCAGAGCCACCCAGCCACAAGACAGATGAATTAAGACCTTGTTGTGAACATGTTAAAAGTCAGGGGATCATGGGAAAATTGTTGATCCCCTTAAAGGAAACGAATTTCAACTGAGATTAACACATCTTACAAAATGTCCTCTTAAAATTGATGGCAAAGTAAAGCCTTCCGTGAAAAGAACACCTAAAGAAACTAAGAACCCTTAGACTAGCATTGTGGAAAGAACCTAAAGGAATCCTTAACAAAGCCAGTAAAAACAACATCATCAAAGAGAAAGTATTTATTTAACTGAGAGAGTAGTAAAATACGACGGGAAAAAAATCATCAATGGAAGATTAATGCAATCAATACTCTCAATGTCAATGGTCAGAAGACACAAATTGGCAGATAGGATTAAAAAAGAAAACTCGAAACTGTATTTTGAAATAAGAAAAACACTACACCCAAAAAGAACCATATAGACTAAAGGCAAAGGATATAAAACAATGCTCCATCATATAGACGACAGAAAGCAAGCAAGAGCAGCTATCCTACTAGCAGATGAATTGGACTTCAAGACAAATCTCATCAGAAAAGGCAAAGAAGGACAGAACACATTGGGGAGAATAATTCAACAAGAAGATATAACAATTGTAAATATACACGTACTGAATGCTGACACATCTACTTTTATGAAATGATTCTATGGGACATAAAAGTCAAACAAACAGCAATACAACTGCACTTGGGTAGTTCAGTATCTCACTCTCACAAATAGGTTAATCACACAGAAAAAAAATCAACGGATATTTGAATAGAACTACAACACTGTCTACAGAACAAAGAGACCTAACAGATTTATAGAGTGTTTCATCCAACAACTAAAAAGTGCAACAAGATACTTGCTAACAGAGTGCAGTAAATCATTAAAAAGATAATACATCAAAACTAAATCAGTTTCATGCCAGGGATACAGGAATAATTGGATACATCTTAATCAATAAATGCAATGTAGGACCCAAGCAGAAATAAGGATGAGAAACCACAGGATTAGCTCAGTGGACACAGAAAATTTGTTTGATAAAATCTAATACCCATTCATGATGGAAACAGTGATGACAATATGTGTAAGAAGATCTTACATCAATCTTATAAAGGTCATTCATGACAAATTCACAACCAACATCACACTAAAGAGAAGAAAACTGAAAGCATTGCTCAGGAAATAAACAAGTGCATCTCTTTTCACTGTTGCTATTCAGTATAGTGCTTGAAACTTTTGCCAGAATAATCAGACACAAGGAAGGAATAAAAAGGATTCAAATAGGAAATGAAGAAGTGAAACTATTTTGATTTGCAAATAGCATACTTCACAGAGACTATGCTGAAAAACAAACAAAACAAACAAATAAAAAACAACACTGAAAGACTCTTAAAACTAATGTACAAATTCAGCAATAAGCTGGCAGTATACGGCATCACTGGCATTCCTGTGTAATGATAGTGAATGCACAAAGAAATCAAGAAAATAGTCTTATTCACAATAACAACAAAAAAATTAAATACCTAAGAAGCAACCTAACTAAGGGTATGAAAGATCATGATAATGAAAATTATAGTGCTCTGAAAGAAAAAAAGAGATTGAAAAGCATATTAGAAAACTAGAAATACTTCCTTTGTTCCTGAATAGGCAGAAGTAATATTGTCAAGTGTCCATATTATTGCGAATGACATACAAATTTAATTCATTTCCAGTCAACATACCAACATTTTTAACATAACTGGAAAAATTCTAAAATATATGTATATGGAACCAGAATAAATCCGAAGTACTGAGAACAATTCTGAGCACAAGAGCAAAGCCAGAGTCATTAAAATACTGGACCTCAATTTATTCTACAAAGCTAAGCAAGCAAACAGAAAAAAATGTATGTTGAAAACAGGCATGTTGACTAATGGAATAGAATCGAAGAAGCAGAAACAACTACAGGAACCTGCAACAACCTGATTTTTTTGACAAAGTTTCAAAAACATATATTAGAGAAAATTAATCTCTTTCTTTAGCAAATGCTTCTAGAAATACAGGTTATCCTTGTACCGAAGAATAAGTACACATTCACATCTCTAACCCCATTAAAAATCAAATCAAAATAAATCAAAGGCACAGATACAAAACTACTGAATCTGAGGAATGAAAGAACAGGTAAAACTACTGAAGACATAGACATAGGCAAGAACTTCTTGAACAAAACTTCAGTTGCACAAGATATCATACTAAGAATCAACAAATGAGATTGTAATAAATTAAAAAGGTCCCACACACACAACCAGCTAAGTGAAGAGTCAATCCACAAATCAATAAAAATTAATTGGCAACTAATCCTCTGACAAAGAACTAAAATCTAAAATATATAAATAACTCAAAACAATTACTCCGCAAAAATAAATGACCCATTCAAGACAGGAGTAATTGAATGAATGCTTCTCAAAAGAAAATGAAAATAGAAATGATCAATAAGTTCACAAAAAATGTTCAGCAAATTCGGCCATTCAAAAAATCTAAATTGATACTATTGAAATTTCGCCTCAGTACCAAAAACAAAGCATCATCAAGAACAACAAAAGCAACAACAACAGGAGTCAGTGCCATCACGGGCTGCGGGGGAAGAGTACAAAAGTTCACCACAAGGCAAGCCTTCCCTGCGAGCCAGTACCATGCATGGTTGCTGCCAGCAGGGGGACAGCCAGATCCCAGCCCCTTATGGTGCATGGGCTGGCAAACAGCAAGTGCCTGTCTCCACCCCCCACACCTGTAAGCAATCAGCTGATCCAGAGAAACATGCTGCAATGATAGCTATTGAGGTGAAATGCAATTTGATACTTATGGTACTTTAGTGTTTCACTAACATTACGGGTCTAGGGCCAGTGGTCTGATCATCTGTTTAGAGGATAGTGGTATGCAGTGTGGCATCTAGGGAGTATCTCCTGGCAACCATTGTTGATTCTCTATTATTTTGTTTTGAAGTCTTGTATCATTTTCATTATTTTGTTGGGTTGGGTTTTGTTCTGCTTTGTTTTGTTTGATTCTGTTATATCCAAAGGCATGAACAGCTATTTCAAAGATCGCAAGATATATTATGGTAGCCATTTTGGATATACTTCTGTCTTGTTTTGAAGTCCTCTATTACATTCATTGTTTTGTTTTTATTAATTCTATTATGTTCTATTGTTTGATATTTAGTATGCCTCAGGGTATCTGCAGTTATTTTGAAGATGGCAAGAGACATTGTGGTGACTATTGTTGATTCTGTGTCATTTTGAAGTCCTGTATCACTTACACTGATTTGTTTTTGTTTGGTTTTATTCTGGTTTTGCCATATTTAAAATAAAATTTAAAAACAACAACAAAAGCAGCAAATACCAACAAGTTTATGGAAAAAAGACAGTTTTTTACATCATTGGTGAGATTATAAACTAATACAAAGACTATAATAATCAGTGAACAGTTTCTCAAAATATTTAAAAGTAGAAACTCCATGTGACATGGCTATGTCTCTCCTGGAGTCTTCCTGAAAGAGTTAAATTCATGATATTACAGTGATCCATGCATACAAACCCATGTTTGCAGCAGCACGATTCACAATAGGTAAATATTGCCAGTGGCCCATCAACAAATGAACAGACAAAACATGGTATGTGAATACACAATGGTGTTTGCAATAAAGAGAAAATTTGAGTCTTTTATAGGGAAATCAGTGGATCTTGAGGCAATAATACTAAGTTAAAAAAATCACACCCCAAATTTTAAAAACTGTTGCTTTATCTGCTATGAGAAAACTGCAATCTAAATAACTTAAAAAATAAAACAAGAACCAGATTAGAAACAGGAGGTGAGCTCAGGGGAGGACAGGGACGAGGGAGGGCAGGTGATGGTAGATTCAGGTGGACAATAAAGGGGAAGCAACAACCAATCAAGATGCAGCAGCTTTCCCATGATGGAAGTAATGATTACAGATTGTAAAAACATACTACCAAATCTTTAAAAATGAAGACCAAGAAAAGGAAGGAAGAAGAGAAAATGTGGGAAATAATAAAATATTGTTACCTGGTTAAAAAAATCTGAAATAAAAACCTGAAAATTGAAGCACAGTAGAAATAAACTCAGTAGGAAAAAAAGCAACTAGTACTCCGTGTGTGTGTGTGTGTGTGTGTGTGTGTGTGTGTGTGTGTGTAAGTACATGTGTAAGCTTAAGAGGATTTCCTTTCATGATTAAAAAATAGAAAGCCTCTCCTGAGATGCAATGTGTGCTAAATGATCAGAATAAGTCAAGCATATGAAGAGCTATTTGAAAAGAGAACTGATATGAGAAATCCCAGATGAAAGCCAAGCTCAGCTTTAATGAATTGAAGGAGGATGTTGGTGGGGCTGGTCTACACTGAGTTAGGATGGAAACGGCAAGTGAAGTTGGAGAATTAGGAAGATGAGGCTATTCAGCCTTTTTGATCATAGAAAGAACTTTGAGTTTTATTTTAAGGGCAGTGGAACTCACTGAGGTGTTTAAGCAGGAAAATTAAAGGATTCAATTTGCATTTTTTTAGAGTATTCTGTACAAGGCTGGGTAGGTGGGAGAAGGGCAAGGCAGAAAGCTGAATTTGTATTAGTCTATTAGAGGCCGATTTTTGGCTCGAACTAGCTGAGAGTTTGCAGCTAAGATGTTCAGTATCCCCTGAATGCCTTTATAAAACTACCCCAGGGAAGCCCCTACTTATCTGTTTGGCTTCAGCATTAAGATATTACTGGGAGTGGTGATTATAATATCAAACAGGAATGGATTTGAGCACAGTGTCAGTCCTCACTGAAACCTTAGTCTCTAAAGTCATTGTCTTTTTGTCAACGTGAGACTCCTTTACGGTAAATACAAGAGACACCAGTATATCTCCATTTAGAATCATTAGTTGCCACTAACAAGGGCCTCAATTGGTTAATAGAGATAATATGTATTCTTTGGCAAGATTCTTAAAATGCGCAGTTTTCATGAGATTAACATGACTGAGTTGAACTGGTTTAAAAAAAACTAACTACAGAGTTCAAAAAATGCACAATCTTACAGGAAGCACCCACATTTTCTTTATGTGCGTAAGTTTGCTCCATGCCTAACAAGCCAAACTGAGAAAGAGACTGCCGTATCATGTCAGTGATTTCTGATGTAAAAACTGATGCATCATAAGTAGAAACTGGATAGCATTAGACCAAAAGAAAAATTAATAAAAGAAGTTTAAAGAAGAAAAAAAGTATGAAGCAATATCCAATAGGTATGTTAGAGGGGCTGAAATATTCCCTGTGATTTATCAGTTTATGTTTTTTGCTACCTGAGCTAAAAAAAGACAAAGCAGGGCTAAACATATAAACAAGCAAAAACATGATAAACCTGAGACACTACTGCTTTGGAGATGTTTATCCATGCACTTTTTTATGATGGTCTCATCTGAGTTTAACCTTGGGAAGGTTGAATGGAGATGAGGAAGGGAAGGCAGGCAAAGGGTGAGAGAAGGCAAGAACAGCACAGTGATCACTAACACGGGTATCTCCAGCCCTCAGGTGTCACTGCTGGGGCAGGCAGGAGACCTTTCAGCAAGTGATTGCTTCTATCAAGAAGTTTTCTTCTAGTCCTCTCCCATATTTTTACCATTTTTATACACATATGCACAAAAATAGTTGACATAACTTCCATGTAGCATAAAGAAACAAGATGTCTACAACGTATGTTTAAAAGCATATTTTGGGAATTGTAGGTACTTAAAAGGAAAATATTCCACAAGAATTACTTGAGATGCCAATTTCAGAATAATGAACTGATGCTGATATATTCAATCCTTATATAGTAAAACTGATAATTTTAAAATTCCGAAGAAAACACAAAATCTATGTAAACACACTTAAAATTCACTACCATTTTGAAAGACAGTCTGTAGAACAATTTAGCATAAATTGGGTGTGGTGGCGCACGCCTTTAATCCCAGCACTCAGGAGGCTGAGGTAGGAGGAGTGTTGTAAGTTCGAGGCCAGCCTGGGCTACAACGTGAGCGCAAGGCTGGCCTGAGCTACATAGTGCGACCCTGCCTCGAAAAACCAGGGCTGTAAGTTTGTCTCAGTGGCTTAAGTGCCTGCCTGGCAGGCACAAGGTTGTGAGTTCTATCCCCGGTGCCAAAAAAAAAAACAGCATAAGTAAGATATTTTCTTGTTCAAGGTATAAAAAAGCAACACTCAAATTATAGAATTGTTTATGATTAAGTTCTTTCTACAAATATTTTAGATGAGATCACAGTGTAAGATTCTGTTAACTTGCCACAATTATCATTTAATACATTTAAGAAAATCTGCCTTTATAATTCATAGTAATATAATTTGTGCTGTGGTTTGTGTCTGACTGACCACCCCTCCGACCAAAGCCCCATGTAGCCTTGGAGTCTAGCATTTGTGATTGGTTCCTTGTCTAGTGCTGGGATTGGTGGTGTGAGTGCTGTACCCACCCAGGAGCAGGGAAGGAGGTGCGCTTTTCTCTTTTTTGCCCTTTTGCTCTTCTCTCTTGTGGCCACCATGACTGACTGCTCCTCAACCATGCCATGCTGCCTTGGAGCCAGCTGAGTATGGACTGAAACCTTCAAAAACTGTGAGCTAAATAAACCTTTCCTTCCTTTGTTTTGGGTGTCAAGTATTTTGTCTCAGCAATGAGAGAAAAGTAACCAAGATAATTTGTATTGGATATAATTGGTGAAACTTATTCTGTTACTGCTCATAATTACTAGATTTATTAATATTGGACTGTATATTGAGTAAATGGTTTACAACCCTTGGAACATAGTTTAGTGATACTGTTTTCCTGATAGTTAATGATTTAAGGAGAATACATATGACAGCGAATGAATTTAGATGTGGGTTCTGAAAAGCAAATAGCCATGCTTACAAAACAATTTATATTTTGGCAAAATTGTTGAACATTGACAATAATAGTTACGCATTTTGAGCACTAGTTTTGTCACACTGTAGATCCATTTATATGCTTGTAAAATACTATAATTTTTCTTCAAAAGTATACAATTCATTCTTACAAAGTGAGATTAAAGGTAATATGTCATATGGTTAACAGCAAAGTGAGAAAAATTCACATTAAATATATCTCTACTCTCAAATTTTACAAAATGTATTTTTATTAACTACACTTACAATGGAAATTTTGAAATGGATTCTACTCTGTAAGAAAGATAAATGCTATGTTAAATGTACATAGCAATAAGAATTATAAATGTTTTTCAATCTCTCAATCAATCAAAATATATGTTGAGACCATTCTGTATTTAATATATAGTAGGATAAATTACTATATTAATAAAATGTGTTAGATTATTTGGAATTAAATAAAAGTCATGTGCATGATTAATTGATAGTGAAACAAATATTTTATAAAAGTATATAACCAAATGAATGCTAAAGTTGAACCATGAGAAAAATGTTTTCAAGGAAAGAACCCTATTTTGAGAGAAGGAACTTACTGATTTAGGATCTTCATTTCAGGCTATGAAATGTTGTCTTTGAAAAGTGAGAAGTAACAGAAATAGAATTATAGTTGGAGAGTAACTTCTTGAGCAAACTGAAGACCTTGAGGTAGAAAAGAAAAGTTTCAATTGTCTATATGTAGGCAAATTTAAAAGAGTAAAGATAAGCAAATATAAAAACAGTATAGGGACTCTAAAAAGGGTCTTCGATGCCAGACCAAGAAATTAGATTAGAAATCGGTCCAGAACTGTATTTTCAGCCAGACTGTTTGGGCAGCGGTGGATGAAGGAATGGAGCCTTGAGGAGTACAATGTGGCCCCTCAGGCAAGTCAATGGCCAAGAAATGAATAGAGTTGTAACTAGGATACACATTAAGAGCTATTATTTTTTATACTCTATAGATTAAATGGCAGTGACTAAAATTTTGCATTTAATTTAGAGCAAAAGTAATGAGTTTAATCTTCCATATGTTTCTTAGAATTTTAGTACTACGCAGATAGACAGATGGACTCTCATTTCTAGTTGTGACTGAGTCTGAGTTGTCTGTTTTAAAAGACAAAAGGACAAAAAGCCTGCAATTTTATAATGAGTCAAGGTCTCTGAAGGAATTGTGTGGTCATAGAAAAGGGGTTGGCTGCACACACAAAAAGTGGCTTGGGTTGTGGCAGAGATGAGATGAGAAAGAATGGATAAGGTGTGCTCATAGAGGTATTTAGGAAATGAAAAACAAAAAGCAAGCAGCTGAATTTATGAAAGGAAAACTTTAAGAATGAAAGAGAAAAACGAAAGTGTGAATTCTATAGAGGTAAAAAAAAAGCCTAGGAAAGAACATGTGTCAAGGATTCGAAAAGGAGGAAAAGACCGTTAGGCTATCAATTCAATAAAATGGAATGCTCTAAGTGAAGGTAAAGATGGGGGAGGAAACAACTCATATCAAGCATAGAAATTGTGCTGAAAGAATGTTTAAACCTGTCTGGGTGATAGCATCAGAGCTGAAGTATGCATGTATTCACATGAAATGACACTGCAGCACTCTCTGAGTCCAGGATATCCACCTGACTCCAAGAAAACGTAGTTGGCAATGGCTCTTCATTTTTCATTCACACTAGGATTCAACTCATTATCCTCTATTGCACTGTAAAAATTGCAAACATAGATGACACATGCCACTCAAGGAATTGATGAAGAATATACGTTTCAGGAAAATCACTCATTAAACATTTTCAAGAAAGTGGGAAGTGGGTGTGAGGAAAGAAATAGAAATATGTCACAGTCAAAGAGAATCTTAAATTAGCAAGGGAACTGTGTCTTCTAAAACATATTTTGGTGAAACATACCACAAATTTCAATGTTGTGATGTTCCCAGATTTATGGATGTATAATTCACAAGGATTGCATACATTTAAGGTGTATAATGTGATGATGTGATATAGACGTTGATTATGAAATGATTTCCAAATTCAAGAAAATTCAAACATCTATCCCTTTGCAGTTCCTGTTTAAAATGTTTCTGGAGTAAAAACATAATGATCTACTATTTTATTAAATTTCACATATACAGGATAATTACCTACTGTCAAAGTACTGTACATTAGATCCTCAAAGTGTATTCCTTTTACAACTGAGAATTTTTGCCTTCTCACCTAAATCTTCCCATTTCTTCCATCACCCATTTCCTAGCAACCTGCTTTTCTATTCTCTATTTCTGAGACTTCCACTTTTGTCAGTTCCCCACATAAATGAGATCACATAGTATTTGTCTTTCTGCATCTGGTTTATTTCAGGTAGCATAATGCCATTACCAAATATCATTCAGAGATATATATAGTGATTTGGATTGTCATCTGCCTTAAATTTAGCCACAAAGCCTCACGGGTTTTAATAATTTAATTTTTACTAAAATATTTTAAGATAATATTTGAAAACAAAAAATGAAACAAAATAGATTTCATGGCATTGTTTGCCAAATAGAATAACTTGTTTCCTGAAAACAGCTGATTTTATAAAAATTAATGCAATATATAAATTATCACATTGACTGATGTTTAAAATGCAGAATATATAAGAAAATTGAAAAGTTAATTATTTTATATAGAAAAAGAAAATTTTGTCATTAACTGCATATGTCAACTTTGCAAGATAAATATATTAATGATTAGGATTAACATAATGGACATTTCTTCATGTTTCAGATATATTCTTAAATAGTAGCACTTTAATAATTGCTAGTTTTAACTTTTTGTTTTATTTTGTTTTGATTTGTTGAGACAGGGTCTCACTATGTAACCCAGGCTGGACTGAAACTCACAACAATCCTCCTGCCTCAGCCCCTTGTGTGTTGAAATTTCAGGTTTGCTCCATCACGCCCAACTTATTGCCAGTTTTTAAAAATCACTGTATTTTGTATATTTTGTGTGTAATGTAAGTTAATTTTATCATCATCAAAATAAATTGAAACGTGTGTATATTTTAAAATAAATGAAAGACATTTGGGGGAAAAGAAATATTTATATTGAAAGAAAATATATATAAATGGAAATTCATTTTTCTTGTAATTTATTTTTATTCATTACAATATTGTAAAACATTGAATTGGAAATTATAATTGCATAGTTAAATACACAAATTTATTTCTGTGCCTTTGATTATTTTTTGCTTGGGTTTTTGCATTTTTGCATATTTACAGTGTCTTTTATGCATTTATTTGGTAAAATTTCAATTTCAGGCAATTATCAAATTAAAGATCAGGGCCAGGGAGTTTGGCTCAGTGGCTTATGCGCCTGCCCCAGCAGGCGCGAGGTTGTGAGTTCAATCCCCGGTACCGCAAAAAAAAAAAAAAAAAAAAAAAAAAAAAAAAAAAAAAAAAAAAAAAAAAAAAAAAAAAAAAAAAAAAAAAAAAAAAAAAAAAAAAAAAAAAAAAAAAAAAAAAAAAAAAAAAAAAAAAAAATTAAAGATCATTTGAGGTCATAAATTGTGTTAAACATAGGAACAATAAGAGGGGCTGGGGATTTAGCTCAGTGGTGCAGAGCCTGCCTGGCAAGCGTGAGGTCCTGAGTTTGATTTTCGGTACGCTCCCAAAAAAGAACTCCAAAAATAAAAACAATAGGAAACAGATCAAAATGTCTTTCTTTGAATTTGATAAATCATGCTGTCTCTTTGAGACAGAGAGAGCTCACATTTTCTTTCCCTGCTCGTTCAAGCCCCACCTGAGTCTATTGGATTCAGTTACCCTTTCCACAAAAGCCTTGCGGAGTTATGCAGTTTTTCATGTGTTTTCAGCAAGTATGTCATGAGATCAATCTGAATGTCTAAGCAAATCTGGATTTGACACATCCATACGATTTCTGCCACATGGACTCTGATGCTTCCTAACTGCTGGGACAGACTGGTTATGTGCCACAAGACTCGCAAGACCCACAAGATCCACCAGAACACAGCCTGTGCCTGGAAGGCTTTGGCGTGAGGGATGATAAAACGTTTGCACTGCAGATGCCAGGTTTGCGCCTTGTATGGGGATATTTTGTACCTTCACGAGCGATTCATTGTGAGTGAACTTCAGGTCAGCCTTCAATTTTAATATTGAAATGGTGCCTTCCTGGAGATACCCACTAGCTTAAAGGAAGCTGATCTTCTTTTCTTGTCTCCGTGTAATTGAATCGCTGTCCATACCGTCTTGACTGTACTGTTTTCCTTGGTGTCTCCATTGCCAACATGCAATTTGGAGATTAGTAATGAGAGCAAAGTGTTTTTCTCCTCCGGGACTGATATTTCCTACACTGCGTTCTGTGGTTCACAGTTATATAAATCTAACTTTACAATGGTGATAATTTATCAACTCTACTCGAAGGATTGCTATCATGAATAAATTCAAAATAGGAGTACAATATAGGCTTCTATCTTAAAACTCTGACTCAATCTGGTTTATTATTAAACTCAGTTCAATGTAGTTTATTCATACAAGTTCCTGCTTATGTTATTGAATCAACAATTGTTCTTTTAAGTTATGTTATGCTTTCAATCTGGATGTCCCCCCAAAGCCTCACACAGTCAGTGGAGCAGGCTTCTAGAGTTTGTGAATGATTTATAGTCCAATGCTGGGATCATGGGTGTGAGTGCCACACCCAAGTGGGTGCAGCCTACATATAATATAAGGGACAGAAAGAATCCTCTCTCTGTGCTCTTCCTCTTTTGCTCTTGTGCTGTTTTCCACTGCCATGAACTGTTGCCCTCTGTCATGTGCCACTTCACCTGGGAGACAGCTGATTATGGACTTAAGCCTTCACAAACTCTGAGCTAGATAAACCTTTCCTTCCTTCACTTTGGGCATTGGGTATTTTGTCTCAGCAATTAAAGAAAAGTAACCAACACAGAATTTGGTACTAGTGGAGTGGGGTCATTGCTGTGACTGTATGAACATGTTCAAGAGCCTTTGAGAATGGCTTGTGGAAAGAGTTTGGAAAGGCTCAGGGATGTCACCTGGAAGAGTAGCCCTGGAGCAGCTTAGGCTGTTCTGTATGGGAGACTCTGCTCAGAGTTCAGGAGACCAGAAAACCAGTAAACACCAGGCTTGGGACGTTTCTGCTAAGAAGGATTGCATAGGCTGTTGGACTCTAGATGATGTGTGTTATGACCTGGTAGAAAATTTGCCTTCTTTTTGCTCCTGCCCAGAGACTTTGCCTGAGACTGAAATTAAGGGTGGCTGATTAATTAATCTGGCAAAAGAAATTTCAAGGTAGTCAAAAGTTGAGGTAGTGGCAAGGCTCTTATTGGGGGCTTTTAGCCAGATTTACATAGCAAATCAAGAGCAAAGAGCCCAGCAGGATAATTTAAAACACTGTGAGTTTAGCCAGGAAAAAAACTCCAATAAAGCTGTGGCCTGCAAAGATAGAGTTGAGATCTCTATTGTTGAAAAGGAAGAGGAGAATATAAAAGATGACCTTGGGGCATCACAAGCAGCAGCAAATCCCCATGCTTTACACCCTCAAAGCTGCCAAACTGAATGATTTTTCTTGGAGGTGAAAGCAGCAGAATGCCATGTTCCAGAATGGTGGTGAGGGTCATATAATGTTCCGAAATGGTGGCAGTCACACCAGTTTTCCGAATGGTGGTGACATAGAAAATTTTTTTCTCAGAATCAGATTTAGAGTACTCAGCAATCCAGGCTCTCAACTCTTACAATAAAGAGAGAGGAAAACCTGGCTCCTGCTCTAGCTGACAGCAAACCTCGGCATCATCCACATGGTGCTGGTTTTAGGTGCACAGAGAATACAAGAATTCTGAGGTTAAAAAGGCTTCCACCCTGATTTCAGAAGGCCTGGGAGACCAGGCAGTGTGCCCCTGAGGGGCCAGTATGAGAAGCTGTGAGTGTGAAGCCAAAGGTGCAGTGTAGAACATGGAAGCTTGGGGAAGCCAGGAACCTGGATCATCTCAGGAAAACTGCAAGAAGGAAGCAAAGCCAGCCCAAGAAAGAAGCTATGGAGCTAAAACCACCAGAAGTGCCACAGGGGTGGAGTCACACAAACCTTTTGGTGCTCACAACCAGATTGCTTCAGATGCTGAACATGAAATTCTAGGACTTAATGTTTGCCCTGCTGGATTTTGGACTTTCTTTGGTACCATTCTTTTGTATCCCCCTGTTTGTACCCTTTGAAATGGCAACATTTATCTTGTACCATTGAATATTGGAAGTTAACGTTTCATTTGTACAGGGGCTCACAGCTAAGAGTTTGCCTTAGATCTCAGAAGAGATTTGGAACTTAGACTTTTCAGTAATGCTGAAACTTTTAGGACTTTGGCAACTCTTGGAGACTGACTAAATGTCCTTTGCATAAAGAATATGCATGAGTCTTTGTGGGGCCAGGGTCGGAAAGTTATGGTTTGAACGTGGATGTCCCCCCAAAGCTTTACACAGTCATGGAGGCAAGTTTCTAGAGTTTGTGAGTGACTCGTGGTCCAGTGTTGGGATCATGGATGTGAGTACTACCCCCAAGTGGGTGTGACCTACATACAGTAAAAGTGACAGAAAGAATCTTCTTCTATGCTCCTCCCCTTTTGCTCTTGTGCTGTTTTCTGCTGCCATGAACTGCTGACCTCTGCCATGTGCCACCCTGCCTTGGAGCCAGCTGATTATGCACTGAAACCTCCACAAACTGTGAGCTAAATAAACCTTTCCTTCCTTCATTTTGGGTGTCAGGTATTTTGTCTCAGCAATGAGAAAAAATTAACCAACACTGTTAGTAGCATTTTTGTTTTTCCTTTTCTTGGGGAGTTGAGGAGCTAAAACTGACAAAGATAAACGTATAGCTATAATTGCCATTCTTAAGTAGAGAGTTTAACTAGTGTCAATTTTATATATGAGAATAATATATGTGGTACTAAATTTTGGTGACATCTGTGCTCATGTAAATGTAGAATACTTACAAAATGCAATGAAGGATAAAACAGTATCTAAAAAGAGGATAAAATTACAAAATACATAAAATCAATTTTATAGTAAATGGAATCTCTAATAAAAGTATAAAGATTCTATTACTTCAAACATTTGAAGTTAGCATAATATGAGTCAACATTGTATGGTGCTTAATGCATTTCAAGACATGAGAAAGAAATTTTTGTTAGGACTGTTTTATAAAAGAAATGTTTCTTCATGTGAGGAACTAAATGACTTTTTAGCACCTAAATAGAATTTCTGAAAAGAACTTGAAAAGGAGCAATAGGAAGCCAGTGAAATCAAGGAAAAGCAAGAGCAATTATTCATTAGTAGTTTTCATTGTTTACATGTGTTTAATCAATTAACCACCTGCTGTAATCAGAGGATCAGCAGGAAATCTCCACTCTGGGCAAGGCAGTTAATGTGAAATTCTGCTTGTACTGCATGGAGCTGGGACTCTCGGTAGAGTCTGCCATTCACATCTGCCCTCTCTGACCCATCTCAGTCCACAGTAGGACCAGGAGCCAAGTCTCATGACTTAACTCAGACAGTGTGAATTCTCTCATAAAACTCTAAATTTGAGACACATAAAATTGCCATTTTGCACATCAAAAAGAATAAAAACTCAGCAATTTTCAATAGATCGTCAATATTTTCCTTTTGATAGAATAACATTAATTGACACTTTTAAGGTGTCATTGGTCCAGTGACTCTATTATAATTTAAACTCAGCAGATCAAGGCCTGTGTCAATAGAAATATTAATAAAATATTTGCAATACAGTTTTATAAATAATCAATAATGTACAGAATTTCCTAATTTATTAATTTTAATGTTCATAGGAAAGTTTAAGGAAGAATAAGAGTTTCCTAAACCTTTTTCATTATTTCAAATTATGGTACTCAAGCAGTAAAGGATGGTAAATATAATTTTTTCAAAAATGCTACTGAATTTATTTCTTGTTGGAACTTTATATCTGAAAACTACTACTAGATCAAATTTAAATAAAAACAACTTAAAGAGTAGCTATAAATATAAACTGGCACCTAAAAATTGAATTGATATTATAAATTTCACTACTTTGTGGTAGGTCAATAACATAGTATGCTTTCTAAAATGCTGTCAAAGTAAATTCAAAATTACACAATAATCATGGAGTTTGAATCAGGAATTGGGCAGATATATATTGCAAGTAAAATATTCCTTAAACTTATGTCTGTGACTATC
Organism: Dasyprocta punctata; assembly: GCA_004363535.1. Taxonomy (NCBI): domain Eukaryota; kingdom Metazoa; phylum Chordata; class Mammalia; order Rodentia; family Dasyproctidae; genus Dasyprocta; species Dasyprocta punctata. Next base: position 123,595 of record RJWM01001204.1, read on the forward strand.
ATAAAATATTAGAAGAGAACAAATAATAATTTATCATACATTTTAAAGTATTTTCTGACCATCCCTTTAATTCATACTCTTAATGGTGTTTGCTATACACATAATTTATTGATAGTTTTCATAGGCTGATCTGTGTACAGCATTCAGCTTCCATTTCAATCAAGTATAAATGTCACCGAGTGACTAATCCAGGGGGAAACATAAGGCTGATCTTGATTTGTCCTTTCTATTTGAAGGAGAAAAAGTGCCAGAATAAACAGCTTTTCTAAGTTGAGCTCCCTGCTGAATATTGCTGAGGTGTGCCTTTAACTCTTAACTGTGAGTGAACTATTCTTTGTCATGACATATTTTAATATCATTTGGAGATGATATTAAAAAAAAAAAAAAACCAAACCACCATACATTTCTTCTTGGCAGCAGAATGGTTTTAATATGATCAAGTAAAGTTTATAGTTTAGCTGTTTCCCAGTATAAGTGAACTGCTCTAATTGGTTAAACAATGAGGCAGAGACACAGTGAACAGAAGCCAGAATATACGGTTTCACAAGACAATGAAAAACCGATCAAAGGCTGAGGTCCTGTCTGAAGCTGAGTGACTTCAGACAAACTATAAAAGATTAATTCTCAGAGCTGAAGAAGAGGAGGAACGGGCCCTGTGACTACGATAGTTTAATTATGTGGATAGTGCTCATAGTAATAAACAGGTCACCACTTTAAAGGAGAAATGACTGACAAATTCAAACATGTTTTAGCTTCTCAGTTCAGGGTTAGTTGGGTACAGCGCAGCCTTTGTCAAGGTAATTATTTAGCCCAAGCACATTTTGAGTTTTAGAAATAACACTGAGGTGTCAAATCTGTTGCTTTCAGTCTAGTTCACATATACTGGAATTAACAATACACATATAACTATTTTGATTATTTGGAAAAAAAAAACCTAGTATCAGCACTGATAAGCCAGACATACAGACATTTCAAAGAGAAGTGGAGAGAAATACATATACTGCTTCTGAATATTAGTCAACATTAAGGTCACAGAAGCAATTAACACAATTTGAAGTTAAGCACTCTGTCCTTGAAACAGTACAAATATTTTCACTTGTCTATGAAAACAGAGATCAAAATTAACACAAATTAGCTCTTAAAATCCTCACTTACTCTAAATGTCGACGTGATGAGTCTTTTTCCCTATACTATTGAAGCTAGTAACGGTATAGATTACCACTAGGAAATGAACCAGAAATAATGCACAGAAAGAAACTTATTAAATTCAATCAGTATTTTTGAAACTCTCAAGGGGGATGTCACAGTTTTCTGTAAGTCAATCCAGTGACTATGCTACCAGGCACTCAGGTTCATGTGCTTAGGTTTGTTCACTACTGACCAAATAAAGGAGGTGATATACGTCGATTAAAAAGGAGAAAAATGGTTTATTCAAAGCTAGCTCCAATAACAGGGTGAGACCCATGTGACTCAAATCACCATCTCACCTTGCACAGTGGGGCCAGAGTCCTTTATTTTACAGTAAGGGACAGAGAAGAGGGGACACAGCACTGCTGCTTTATCATCGTCCTGTGGGAAGGAAGCCACGTCCTGCCCTCCTGGGACTGGCGTCTGCATACTCTGCCACTTTGCTGTGTGCTGAACAGGAGGAAGTCTGAAGAACTTGTCTATCTCTAAAAGAAAAAAAGTCTGACATTTGAAGTTCTATTTTTCATTGTCAGTTACAAATATACTACATAAAACTATTCTGAGGATCTAGCAATTCCAGTGGTCAGGGGAAAATTTAAATTCTAAATAATTATATATACTTATATCAAAAAACTGGGGGTTTGGCTCAGCGACTTAAGCACCTACCTGGTAGGCGTGAGGTTGTGAGTTCGATCCCTGGTGCCACACACACAAAAACAGAACAAAACAAAACAAAATAAATAAATAAATAAATAAAATAAAAAATAAAATAAAATAAAATAAAACAAAAAACAAAACAAATACGAAAATGATAAAATGGAGCCTGTAAAGGCATTTATTATGCATAAAAAACTAAAGAACAGGATAAAAACAAAGCAAAACTAATAAAAGTCTTTAAAATTAGAGTTAATGTATAAGTACAAGTATTGACTTATTTAATTACAAAGGGCAAAACTAATTCACTAAACCTGCAAAGTATTGCTTAACAGGATTGAAGAACAAACATGAGACTATTCAATATTTTAAGTATCAATTTCCACAACTGTTGCACAGATTCAAAAAAATTCTACTTAAAGAGCCAGCCGACTTTCAGACCAAATGTGCAGGTTAGTTGTAGATATTGATGATACAGATAGAGTCATGCTGTGTATTTCCATTTATATAAAATTCTAGAAATGCCAACTCACATACAAGCGGTAGCAATCGTACCAACTTTCATGTGCAAAGAGACTATGAGAATTGTGCAAGGAGAAACAGGGCAAAGGGATTCCAGAATACATAAGGAAAATTTTGGAGGCAATGGATTTTCATTAACGTGATTGTGTTGTTGATTTGTCTGAGCAGTTTGACAGATGATAGATAGTTAAAAAATAGATATAAATATGTATGCAAATTTTTAAACATAAAATTATATGCATGTTATTGGATGTCAATCATACCTTAATAAAATTGTTATGATATTAAATCTATAATAAGATTTTTCCTACATGATTAACAAAAAAATTTATGAAATATTAACTAACTGGTAAAGACATAGAGAAATAAATCCATAATATTTCTTATGTATTTTTATATATTTTCATATTTACATCTGTAATTGAAATTATAGTAAATGCTGGGGATTTGACTTCTGAAAAAACCTTAATGACATTTAAAAATCTAGAATTTCTTAAATAAAATAAAAGTATGCATACCAAAAAATACTAATACAATGATCATACACATATCAAATGCAAAAATGCAAGTATGCATGACAGCCCCCAGAAAGCTATTTAAAATCCAACACATGGATTTATTATGTTTTCTGTAATCCATTTTTATAAGAAATCACATTTCCTTTCAGTTCTTGGAATGCTTCTTGCTTTGCTTCAGAGGATATACAAGCTCTCATAAAAGGGAAAAAACAGCAAGCTTATTTTTCATTCAAAGAGTGAAGAGGCACTGGAATTTGGGGTTTAACCAAGATATTTTTGAAAAGCAAGAGTAAACTGTACATTTTTCAAATTTGTTTTCCCTTCCCAACTGCTCATTAGGGTCTCTGGTTAGAGTGGTTAATTGCATCATACATGGCTCAGATCTCCTCCATTTCTCAACTTCAATTTGTTATGTTAACAAGCAATAAATCATAGTCTATTATTATAGCATATTGAAAAATATGAATCAACATGATTATAAAATACACAAGTTGTAATAAAATTATACTTTCCTTTCTACTTTAGGATCAAGAATTTGGAAGTGCTACTGTACCCCTTCTTCTTGTGTTCTAACACTGCTCATGAGAAACCATTTTTGGTATATCTAGTGATTCAATGAACACCTTCTGGAAGCAAGTGAGGGTTAACCATGACCTCTGCTCACAATGCATCTCTGGGATGTGCAAATTCTTGCATTTATTTCTTCAGTTCTTCCTTACTGTTCATCCTGTGGGATAGCCTTATTGCCTATTTCATAGGAAAATACAAGCAATTTTCAAATGGTAAATTTTCTTGCATTTCTTCAAATAAAGAAACTTGCCCTAACTTAAATCCACTACTCTACATGCCACAATAAGCATATAAATTTTCTAGGTCGATGGTACTGTGGTTTGGCATTTCAGTGTTGCTACAAATTTAATTTCAATACTATTTATTTTTAGACACTTCAAAGCATTCACATGATCAAGTGATAAAGCAGATTCAGTATCATCTTGCACACCTTCAAGCTACATTTTCTGAGTGTTTTCCAACAACTAAAATAACTGTGAAATAATGATTTAAAATAGATAAAACAATATAAGACTAACAGATACAACTAACACTTATACTGTTTTAGAATCTTGGGAAAGAAACACTATGGCATTAAGAGCCGGTGGTACATGTCAGTAACAGAGCGTGCATGACAAACTGGTTTAGATCTTTAGAGTCACACAGAAAATATCCTCACTGTTGGAGTTAGCTGACATAATGTGAAAAATCAATGCCCTCGAATTTAAATAAATGCATTTATATAACCTGTCATTCATATGATGTATGTGATATGCATGGCAATGGCATTTTTGCTGAACATTCATCAATAGTAATTGAACATTTACTGGAACTCCTTATAGAGCCTCATTAACACAGAATTTGTCAATGTTTTGATTTGAAAATGTACTCATTATCTGTCTTTGGAGAAAAATGAAAATGTATAATTAGGAAAACTACTCAGAATAATAAATATGATAAAACAAAACACCAAATGTTGAAGGATATTCCCATACTACTGAGTATGATAAAATATTCATACTCATCAGAAAATCTCTTCAAACATTTTTGGAAAATAATAGTCATACTATACTTCTATCTGTATAAGGGCATGGAGTAACTATCAAAATGACATCATTTTACATGTGCACAATTTCATGGGATACTGTTACAAAAACATTAGGTGAAAATATGAGAAAAACAAATGCATCATAACATACATACCAAGTTTGCTAAACCAAGATATCATAGCAATGAGATGTCTATAGTTCTCTCTAATTAGTGATTTGATAGATACCTTTTGTCTGTAACTGATCTTTACTTTGACATTTTCTATAATCACTGCACTTAAAATTTTATCTATGTAGACAATATGTGAATATTATTTTAATTTATTATAAGCATATCTATGCGGGTAAAATGCTGAAAGTAAGACTGCATTATAAGCTGCTTAAAGGGTGATATCATATGTTATTACTTGTTTTTAAATCTGGATATTAGAAATAATATATGTGTATAATTGCATATTTACAGAGAATTTTACAGTTGAATATTTAAGTAGCTATAATTATGGTCTTAAGAGCATATTAAAGTGTATTTCAACCACTTAGCTAGTCTTATCCAGAAGTTGTTGGAGGATTAATTACTATATCATTAGATTAAAATGGTATATTGAGGAGTTATCAAAGTTGACTTTTGATTGTTACATACAATAAAAACACAGTTTTACAGTTAACCAGTAACTCTGCAACTCTTTCACAGTTATAGTAGCTCTGTAAACTAGTCAAAAAAGATGTAAGTATAATATGTAGTCATAAACAGAGTCACAAATATAAACATATATATATAAATACAAACTTAGGTCTTTCAATGGTATACAAAAGATACATAGTAGATCTATCAAAGTACTTAGTCATCCGTCTAAGAAGTCTATATGTACTTTAGTGTATTTAGATATACAAACGAATTGTTCTAAAGTTTTATGTTTCACAGTTGTAAATGTGATCACATTTTTCTGAATAGCCCCTCAAAATCTGATAGATCTTTTTCTATAGAAATATAATTGACTTTCTTTTGATCAACTTTCAAAACTTCCTCTGATCAACTTCCAAAAGCCTTTTATAACACCCTGTATTTATAGGAGATTATTTATTTATTCAGGATACTGTATTACATAAGCGTTCTTAATTTTTCTGTAGGTTTATACAATCAACCAATAATTTTCATGTGCTTAATTCTGAATTTATTTAGTCGTAAGCTTATGACAATATTATTAAATACAGTTTCTCTCTCCTTACCCCCACTTCAATCTCTCCTCCTTCCAATCTAAGGAGAAATATATTAGCGATAAATGAAGAAACCATGTCTGTACCAGCTGGAGAGCACCGTTGCCCCGTACGTGTTTGGTGGCAGAGGACGCTCTGAGGAAAGGTGAGGGCATGGTCCTCCGTGCCTCGCCATTTACGGTGGAGCGCCATCTTGCCTCTTGTAAATACTGTGCAACTGATAGAATCTTGGTGTGTTCTCTCCTTTCACTTCATGGAACCTATCTTAATATTGGTTGAAAGGAAGGAAATCAGATCCTAATTCATAGTCTTCTGTGATGCTTGAATTAAACTGCAAGTCTGACAAGATAAAATGGCTTTCCATTCAGAACTACACTTGAATATAGCTCCTGAGTAACATGGAGATTCTGTGCTCATTTATAAAATATACAAATAGAGGAAATTTATGAAAGCAGACCTCAGAATCTCAATCCTGTCTTAGGGCTCCCTAGCCCAACATGATATGCTCCATCCCTTAGTACTAGCGTAGAAAAGGTAAGGGAAGTTAGCTACTTCATACCACTCCCCACCCCACCTACTGCCTTTGCCGCCATCCTGAATCTCTACTCCACAGCCCTCTTGCAAGAGCCAGGAAGGCAGTGCTCAAGGAGCGTCTTTTGAGGGTAACTCAACATTTGTCAATCAATCAATCAATATCAATCACTAAATCACTTTTAAACACTCTTAAGAACTATACCTGCTACATAAATATCCTATTTATTTAAGTTAAATGTGCCCACATGTGCATGCAGTTATGTATGGATGTGCAATTATTTTAAACTATTTTCTCTCATATTTTTGAGATACAGCAATGATAGAGTTTGACACTAATATGTAATGGTATTGCATTTATAAATTTCTTATAATTCATTTTTAAGTTTGATTTTTCGTACCATTTTAACAATGTTATTCGTGGCAGAAATATAGAAAAGTAATGTTTGGCAAGCATGATGTCCCACGCCTAAAATTTCAGGTACTTGGGAAGCTGACACAGGATGGTCTTGAGTTCAAAGCCAGCCTAGTAAATTCATAAGAATGCGTCTCAAAAAAAAAAAAAAGAAAAGAAAATTTTAAAAAACATATACTGATATTAATACAATACAAAGAACTCCATTATAAACCCTGGAAGATACAATATTCTATTTTATACTTTATCACCGCTCTAAGGAAGATAAAGGAAAGTTGTATAAGAGACACTGTTGCAGAATCTAATTCCAACTCTGTGTAAGGGTATAAGCTCTAATATTGGTTAAATGTTATATGGCTCCATTTATGCATCTATACAATAGGAACCATAGTGCGTTCTATTTGCATCACTAGAATCATGATGATGATTAGTGAATCAGTGTATATGCCAAGTGCTCTTAGGAAGCAATTTGGTTGTAAAGAAATCACTGAGGAATGCAGTGAATAGAGTGATCTGATGTAGAACGAGCCTTATTGAGATTAGAGAATGTTTCAGGGAACTTGTAAATTGCCCCATTAAGTATCAGATTTTTACTTTTTCCAGCATATTGGCATTAAGCAATCTTTGAAAGAGGACAAGGGATATTTGTCAATGTCTATTTGTATCTGGCGATTGCAACTAAATAAGGCTGAATGTGTCTCCATGAACTGGGTGTCAGGTATGTGTCAGCCAGTGTGGTAGACAGGACACAGGGAGGGGACAAGGCGTCCGTGACAGGCTGCGTTGATTTCCTTCCACACCGTGGACTCTGAAGAGCTGGAGAGACTCTTCCATCCACATCTTCATCATGCACGAAGACTGGTTCAACTGCATTCAAGGTAAGAAGCAATAACTGCGCGTCATTTGCTTTATTAAATGTACCAACTTGCACCAGAGGAAAGCAGCCACGTGCTCTTCACACATTTTTTTTTTCTTAATGAAGACTGTATGTTAAGCAGTCTGATACCTTTATCCCCCACCCCCCGCCGCAAAATGTAATTAATTGCTCCAAAACATTGTCAGAATTGCTTCAGAGTTTCGGTAAAAATGTTTATTTTTTACTTAATGAAAATATTTGCTCATTGGAGAATAGCAATTCTGAATGCTTGGTTTAAAATGACCAAGCCAAAGAAGCAAATGAGAAGCATCTACTATTTCCGTGCATTTATTTTCTTTGAGTAACCACTTATTTTACATAAGAGGATCTGGAGCCCACCGAGGGAGGGCTGATGTGGGAGGTTCCCGAGTCTGAACACAGCCTGAGCAACGTAGTGACATAACAAGACTGTCTGAAAATAAAGGAGCGGGTCTGGATATAAACTCATTCCAGGATCCTGCATTCAATCCCCAATATCACGTTTTAAAAAGTGGCCTGCAATTTTCTCCTATGCTACTCTCATATGCTTTATTAATAAATGTTATAAAATAGATTCATCAAAATTTACACCAAAAGATCACTGCTGTTACATCTTTAAAGTAGGAAATTAAAGATATAAGATATGTCACTTTTGCTTGAAAAGTATGCCTTCTCAAAGGCTAGCTGTATTCATCACTCATGCTGTAGAAAACACTTACCTTGGTAGAAATAAAGCTATTTGAAGACACAATTTTGTTTCATGCCAGGGGGAGGGAGTTGATCATCCATTCACTAGCAGGGAACAGATTTTGTGACTAGAGGTTTTGTGAGTACACTCCCCTTTCTTCATTAAGCAAAGCAGTCCTGGTAGCACTATGACCTGATTTGTTCCTTTATGATCCTAAACAGAGAAAATGTTCCTAGTATTTCCACACGACTATAAGCTTTTCCTGTTTTCTTAACCCATTGCCTTACTTAATATTCTTAAACTGGGGGTGCAATTGTTTAACTTACACAATGCTACACTAACATTTATGAACTAGACATATTACAGAAACTCATCCATGCATAAACATTTTTAGGTAAATATTTATTTTTTACTCAAAATATGTCATTGAAATTGTATTCAACATTCACCATACTTTAAATCCTAATAAGGCAATAAAAGGTCTTGTTATTCGCTAAATTTCAGAAATTTGACTTTTCCAAGATATCTTTAAGATGCAGACTTGTAGAGATACCATTCCTCAAAGCTGACTTTTTTTGGTGAGGAGCAGGAGCTTTTTTGAGACAGGGTTTCATTATACAGTTCAGACTGCCTTAAACTCACTTTGTAGCCCAGGTTGGCCTCAACTCACAATGATCTTCCTGCCTCAGTCTCTCGAGTGGTGGTACTACAGGCATGCACCATTATGCCTAGCCGGGTAACATACATTTAACAGTGATTTAGACAGTAGAATCACAAGCATATCAAAACTCTGCCTTGGAATCATTTAAGTAGGGAACAGTGATAGATCAAAGTAGTTTATATGTTTGTGTTTCTCTGTTAATAAATCATTGGAATTTATATTATGCAAGAGTTCTTTAACAAGCTGGGTTTCTGATATGGTTGCTCCCCCAAAAGCCTTATGTGGTCATGGAGGGAGCCTTCTAAAGTTTGTGACTGATTCAAGGTCCAATGCTGGGATTATGGGTGTGAATGCTACACTCAGGTGGGTGTGGCTTACATAAGGTATAAAGGACAGAAAGAGACTTCTCTCAATTTTGCTCTTGTTGCTTTTGCTGTTTCCCACCTCCTCAAACTGTTACCCTCTGCCATGCACCATCCTACCTTGGAGCCAGCTGATTAGGGACTGAAACCTCCACAAAATATGAGCTAAATAAACTTTCCCCCCTTTAACTTTAGGCATCAGGTATTTTGTCTCAGTATTAACAAAAGTAACTAAGCCAGTTTCTATTGATTATTCCCTTGAGCATTTTACTCAAATAACATAATTATCACGGTCAGCTTGTGGAACTGATCTTTACTAATAAAGTGCATACTAATAATCCCTCTCCTCAGTAGAAAACACAAAACTATGTTACCATAGTTTGAAAATCTTGTTGTCAGAAAATATTATAAAGCCTACTGAAATAGAGTTTAAGACTTCGGAGCTAATTACTTAGTATTACAATTTAGATTTTAATCAGTTTAGCTTGATTCAATGATGTTATATACACTATTTTTTAAGTTGAGTTTATTATATATTATAGAACAATCATACATATATAAACAAAATAAACATATATGCAAATATATATATATATATATATATATATATATAAATTTACCTTTACCTTTTCTGGATATTGTATGTTATGAATTTTGACACTCATTTTGATGTAATTGCCGTCAAAAATATACAGAACAATTCCACCACTACAAAAACAACTGTATTTTTACAAAGGAGTATAATAGTACCATAATAATATGTAGCATTTTGGTCTGCTTCAGGTGAGCATGATACATTTGAAATTAGTACAAGTACTGTGTCAGTTTGTTCCCTCTTGTTTCTGAGTAGTACTCCAACATGTGACTGCATAGCAATTGTTGTGTCCACTGATTGGTCACAAGCACTTTAAATGTTACAAGTCTTTGGTATTCCTGAGGAAAAAAAAAAACACTGTAAATATTCAAACGGGATTGTTTGTGAACGTACACATTCATGGCCACTTAGTCAATACATATGAGAGATTGCTGGACAAAATGGTAAACACATATTTAGTACTTTAAGAAACTGGCAAATTGCTTTTCAAAGTGATTATGCCATGTTGAATTCTCACCAGCAATGATGTGATTTCAAGTTTTTTTTTTTATCATTCTCAACAGCAGATGTTATTTCTGGGTGTTCATTTTTTAATTTTTGTAGTTAATTCTTTTTCAAAAATTCAATGATTCCAAAGGCATGTCAATGTAAATCAGTGAGGTTTTAATAAACATTTAAAAATGATTAATGGTACTAAGGTTGTATTTCTGTACTTGTATGTCACCCATGTATCTTCTTTGGAGGATAGTTTACTCAAAATTTCACCTGCTTTTTAAATTAGATTTAAAAAAATTCTTATCACTGTGTTGTGAGCATGCCTGTATTTACGAATTTTAATCAAAGAACTTATGGAAGAGAAAGAGCAGAGAACACGTAGCCCTTTGCAAAAAGAGTGCTGGTCTTTTTTATGAAGATAACAATGTGTGAATGATGTGATTAACTACCACTGTTATTATTCAATATTGATAACATGTATCAACATTAACAACTCTTGTCAAGCTAGAAAGCATAAGGTTTGAGAGGACATAAACTGGATTAAATGATCTCAATGACTATCTCTCTTCATGCTGGATCTTAGGAAAGTATTTCAACTATCATTCATTTGAATATTATCATCTGCAAGATGAGAAAAATGCTAAGTACCAATTTGTTTATTTATTTATTTATTTATTTATTTATTTATTTATTTGTTGTAGGCAAACCACACTGTAACTGTTAGAATGCATTAATTATACATTTTTTTTTTCAACACCGGGGATTGAACTCATAACCGCACACCTGCCAGGGCAGGCGCTTAAGGCACTGAGCCAAACTCCCTGCCCTGGTTTTTTGAGGCAGGGTCGCACTGTGTAGCTCAGGCCGGCCTTGTGCTAGCGTTGTAGCCCAAGCAGGCCTCGAACTCACAACGCTCCGCCTACCTCAGCCTCCCCAGTGCTGGGATTAAAGGCGTGTGCCACCACGCCCGGCTTAATTATACATTTCATAAATATAGAAAAAATAATCTTTAAATTGCTGAAAAAGAAAGGTATGGAGTATATAAATACTAATTGCAGAAGATATAAAAATAACTATAAAATACTACTGATTTCAGAAAATATTTTTATTATTTATATACTGCTTTATCTTTTGAGTACCATAGTTCCTTATACTTTACACATACTTTACTCATGACAATATTGAAAATTCCACACAGCCACAAATTTTTTGTCTCACTGTTTTATTTTCAAAGACATGTCAAATACATCAGAGACATTCAACATATATATGTAAAATCATCAAAAGGAACCTTTTCAGGTGAGCATTATAATTAGTTCTATATAGATGAAAAATGAGTGACCAAACCATAGATATACACTTAAGAAGCATCAGAAACAAATTTGAAATTACGTCATTTCCAATCCCAAAATCTTCCCACAGGATTATATTTACACTTTTAAATTCGACCCATTGTGCACTTTTCAAATACTTGCAAATTTTTGAATTTGTAAATTTCTTAATTTATAGTTCAAGTAGAGAGAATTCCTTTTTTACGAGCAACCCAAGGGCGGCTCCACAGACTCAAAATCTGCTCAATTCAGATTTTATTGAAATAAAAGGTTGCAAAATCTCCACTGAACTTTGTCTTATTCACGTTCTCATAACGGGTACTAAGTACACAGTTCCCACGGGTTAAGGAGGAGAGGTTGGTCTCTGCTCATGGTTGCAATCTATAGTCACCTGACTCCAAGGCGGAAAGGACAAGGCGGAGCGCGGGAGTGGAGGAAAGCGGCCCGCGCCACGGTGGTGACGAAGCCTGCACTGCCAAGGGAGAGAAAGCAGGAACTGGGGAGGGAGAAACAGTGTTCAGATCACGCCCCCAGCTCCCCTCATCTGCTGCCCAATATTAATCTCCTTGTGAGTAGAGCGCCCCAAGGTCTGACTGCTCTCTGAAAACACTGCCTCTCACCACATGGGGATTTGGGGGGACGTTCTTCATTTGAATCTTTAAAATCTTACTATGTAACTCAGAGTAAATGAAGCCATTTATCATTTAGAATTTGAAATTCTATGATTATTGATTTTTAATCTTGAACAAGATAATTAAGTCTAGTTTTTATGAATCAAGTACAGTCTACATACTTCATTATTTGTGGCAAAATAATGTGCTTCTTTGAATAACCCATCTATGGAGACCTAATAAGGATTGAGGCAATGAGAGAAGGGTATGTGATGAATGCCTTCGATGTGTCCAAAATGAGAAGCAGTCAGATTAACTGAAAATAAGTTTGGGGGAAAAGTCCACTGCCTTGCAAAGAGGTCGCAATTAATAATCAGTGATAGCTGTAACTGAGTAAGTCCCCCAGTGTACACTGTATGTAATCTAGCATGCTTTGAACAACACTAATGTCATCTATGTCATTCTCATATTTAATTTTAGGGTTTTTGCTAATAAGTGGGAATCATTCTTGAACTGAAATTCAAGATAATGTTTTCTATACAATACTAGAGTCAGTTTTTGAACTAGATTTCTTCATCTTGTCAGTTTTCATGGTCTAGTCAGGACCTAACATGTCTGTCTTTCATGGATTCATTCCACAAATTTTTAATGAATTATATCATGGATCAATGTTTGTTACAGACTTGGAATATACACTAGTGGACAAAATAAACAGTCTGCTGTCCTCACGGATTGTCTGGTGACTTTACAAAGGCAAAAACTAAAGCAAATGAAAGAACATTGTGTTTGAAGTGTTCATCACAACCATTGGGGGGAAAAACCCAGATAATAGAGAGTTATTTTCATATGAGTCACATGATATTTCTTTTTGCAAGAATTTTTATAGCTAATCAAAGCCCAAAGGATTTTCTATTTTATTTCATTTGTGGAAGAGTCAAGAAGCCCTGCACAGGATAATCCTTTTGAAGATGGCCTAATAGGAGTTGAATCAGTTTGAAAAAGTTTAATTGACAGATCTGCCAGTATAACACTTTCATTTAAGCAACTTTATTGTAAAATTTTTCCCACATTCATACAGGTAACATAAAATTACATGATTATATAATAATATCAAATATTAGGGATCCTTCTGGAAAAAAGTTCCAAACCATGCAATTTTGTAATTTCATATTAAGGGAAAATACAGGAGAGTTGTCCAAAGCTTTCTATTTTTAAAACAAAAGAAAAATTTGCTGGACTTGATGGCAAATGACTCATCACAGCACTCAGGATCCCTGAGGCAGCAAGAACCGAAATCAAAGCCCAGTCTGAGCAATTCAGCAATTTAGAGAGATCCTGAATCAAAATTTAAAAAAATAAAAATACAAAAGGGTTGAGATATAATCAGTGCTAAAGCCTTGGGTTCAGTTTCAAATGTTGAAAAAAAAATCTACGGAATAAGTGAAATAAATTCATTGGTTTAGCAGGTCTCTAGAGGGTTTGATACATTTGTTCACCCTGAGGATTGTATCAGTTCACCTTGAGTCTAGCATGCCAAGGTAATTGCAGAATACTTTTTGTTTTTGCTTCTCCCTCTCTGCTTTTGTCCTTTATCTTGTCTTTTCCCTTTCTTCTAATTTTTCCTGTCTTTTGCTCCCATTTACCTTTGCCTCCTTCTTCTCCTTCCCTTCTCTCTCCATTTCTTGGTTATTCTTCTTCTTTCAGGAGTCATGCAAGCATTTGCTCATTGTACTCTCTAGTATATTTCAAAAGTCTCTTGTGGAAGTAAGATAAATACAAAGAGGTGAATAATTATAGGCTTCCTCAGACTTTTAAAAGTATGTCTGGCTTGTATTTTTCACGGTAGATCAAATGGTATTGCTTAAGTGTTCAGAAGGCAAATGCCAATGTGATGAAAGAAAAGAAAACTGATGGTGTCTGTCAAGGCACACAAACATATTTATCAGTAATATAATTTTTAAAAATAAGAGAAGAAAATGAAGGAAGAAAGAAATAGAAGAAGGAGATAGAAAAAAGAGAGGGACAGAGAGAGGCAGGAGGAAAGAAGGAAACAACGAAAGAGAAAAGGAAAGAAGGGAGCAGGCAGGAGTGAGAAAGAAACAGTGAGAAACTGCACATAATAGTTGGGAAGGTGAAAGTATTTCAAGTTTATGAGCATTGAAATATTTTATGTTGTATATTAACTGACACTATCCACGATACTAACAACCATAAAATGCAAAGTGCTTTTCACTAGCAAGACGAAAAATACGATTAATTTATTTGTAAAGCATGAAAATAAGACTGAGTGCAAGTCATTCAGTGTTTTCATTACTAAATTATGATTTAAATTTTCTTTTTCCAGCTCCTTTTTTGGCTAATTGAGGTTAAGTGGGTGAGAGTGTAGGCTCTCACCGGTCAGTGTGAGCCAAATGTTCTGCTGACCACAGTAATTTTCCCTTTAAGTAATAGAAATATGACTGCAGTCTGTTGAGTAAGTAATTGTGAAGAATATTGAGAATTTGAAGTCTTTTAGGTGATCGGTGCCATTTAATCTAAGCCTTTCACTTTGAGTAGCTTTTTGAAATTTTGGTAGAGATTTTCAGGAACACGTATGGGATTTTTCAATTCATTTTTGCTGTTTTGGAAAAAGACTTTCAAATTAATTAGTTAATAGGCCTTGTAGATATGAAACTGACCCCTACTGTTGTAAATCTCAAACTATTTCTGATTTACTGTCATGCAGGTCATTTAGGATGGCAGTGGTTTGAGAAAAGGTCCTGAGACAATGAAATCCCTCTTTCTTTACGTGTTCATGAAATTCCTGCCTCTAATGGGCTAAAACATGCTTTGAATGCTACTTGAAAATTACAAGATCAAAAGGAGACCCTTAGATCTAACAATGTGAGTTGTATTACCTGCCTTCTGAAAGGCATTGCTTTTGCTCAAATTACCACCATATGTAGACTAAACTACAAAAATGACTCTTACTTATTTCTATATTCAATTAATGAAAAAATTTTAAATTATCAAAGACAAGCAGCAAACATTTTTAAAACAAAAATGAATAAAGCAAAAAAGCTGTCAAGTATATGAAATTCAAATAATAATAACTATAATTTTAGAAAAAGAAACAATGTGATTATCAATAAAAATAGTTTAAACTAATTTTAAAATTGCCTACCATATGTACTACATACATGGACTAATAAAAATGCTTTTAAAATTTGAAAAATGCTCATCATAATAAAACTGAAGCTTATCATAAACAAAATATTGACAGTACTCATTGTAACGTTGGTGTTTTGGTCCAACCTTTATGGATACGGGTGTTTTGACCTCTACACATTCAATTTGTACATATGGTAGAAACAGAGAATGTTGGTGATTACACAACCTGTGCTAAATTGACTCCTGTGATTTGTAACATTTCTACCTCCCAAATAGCTTGACCTAAACCTCAATAGTTAAAATCTTTCTTAACTTGATGATTCTTAATTTTAAAATCTTGCTGGAATTGTCAAATACAACTTTTATTTCACAAATTCCTTGTGTCTATACATATTTTGCCTTAAAATAGGTAGAGAAAAATTTTGATAATGAATCTAAAAAAACTAGCTCACTCTGCTCTTATTAAAAATAAGACTTTAACAACTTTATGCTATTTTAAGCTCATTCAAATTTTAAAAATTGTTAAAAATTGATGACTGCTCTCCATTAATAAAGTATCTTATCCTAAAATTTTGCATAAATTGATATATGCCACCAATAATTTATAAACTAACATGTAAAATTGTAATTATATTTGTATTATAAGCTCACGTGTCTTTAAATAATTGATTTAAACTTCACAGTTAATTCTCCAAACGTATAACCTGACAGCACTGACATTTAAAACATTTTATATAAAGGGGTACAGAACATATTGTAGTTGGTCAGGGAAATATACTAATTTAATAATAGAAAAGAAGTGTTCACAAAGAATGACAGATGAAATATTATATTAGTAAATAAATAGTTAAAACTAACTTAAAAGTATGCCCACTGCGTTGTGCTGAGTAATTGTTTTATATAAAAATATGATGATCATAATTTATATTTTAACACTGGTCCAGTGCACAAAAAGGATGAAGATATTTTTAAAAACTCTCAGAAAAAAAATAGAATAAAAATAAGCAAATAATGTCATAGATTGGGGATAAATGCAGCCCAAAAAATGTCTGGCCTGAGAACCATTCCTTGGGCAAGCAAACCCAGGCCATATATCCTGCCGTACCCACCGTCAGCTACAAGAATATACCTGGCAAAGCGCAAGTAAAGTAGTGAAAACATAGCAAGAATGATGAGCAATAGAAACCACGAAAATATGGAGGAAAAAAGAAAACAAAAAGCAAATTGATAAATTTAGCCCTAAATATAATTGTAATCATACTATTACCAAAAGGGATTACGAATTTATATAAAATGCGTATCCTTCATGCAAAATATAGTATTATAATATTTGAGCTATTCTTCGAATGTGCATGAAAATACTCAGTGTGAGAGAAAGAAGTTTGTATGTTTGTGCCCCGACATACGTCAACACGCTAAGTAATCTACAACACAGCGTCTAGGACAGCAGACTCTGAAGGTGCAAAGCTGAAACTTCTCCCGAAGACCCCTGTGCTGTGGGTTTGATATCCAAAGAAGCTGTGATCAAACATGGGCCCGGCAGGGGTGAACGGATCCTGAGGGCGGTAACCCTCATCGTGGCCTCTCTTGTGGAAGAGTTCACGGCAGCTCGGGCTCTTAGGACCCGGGCACAGCTGGAGGTGGTGGGCATGGGGGGAGCTGTTCTGAAGGGTATGATTCATGGGGAGACCACCCTTGCTCTTGTCTGGGCCAAAATGAGTGAAGAGGGGTTGTCTTGGGCCGCATGTAAAATATATCTCGCAGTTAATGTGTAGGAGCCATAACTGTTTTTTAATATTTTAGCTTACTAAATCGTTTTATAAAATAACACAGAAAGTTTAACACTAATACACCCTGTCACCGCGGGCACAATCACGGGTCGGTGGGTTCAAACACTCCTGCTGCAGTAACTGCTGCGTCTTCCTTGCCAAGTGGCAGAGGCACCTTTAATGTCTGCATCCCTGGGTGGGGGGCTCGAGACAGGGTTCTTACTGCACCTCATCCCCCACACAGCACACTGCTACTGCCTAACAGCCCACAAGCAGCACCACGCAGTCAATCCATGAAAACTACTGTGAAAAATCATACCTGAGTGCTAAAACTTTGTGATTTTGTGGAGTACATTGCTGGTTTCCAGGGCTGCGTGCAGTCCCTCAGTCCTGGGTTGGACATGCCCTAGACGACCCGTCTCCAGCTCTTTCCTCTACGCTGCCTTAGCGTCAGCCAGCCATGGACTGAAACCCAGAAAACAAAAAGCAAAAGCCTTTGAGGTGTGTTTGCAGGGGATTTTATCCCAGTAAAAGAAAGGCAACTGGTACCTAAACCAAATATACAGCATGGATAGGCTAATTCAATTAAAATATAATATGCACACATCAAAGACTATCACAACTCTTTTTACATAAAAAATGACAGATTTTATTTCATTGGTATTTCAATGCTGTAGAGTTTTCTTTCTTCCTGAAATGGTTTCTGTCTTCAGTTTGAACACTAATTTTCCTGATTAAGAATATACCTTGGAAAGTTTTTTTTTTTTTTAAAGCTTTAAAAGACATTTTCACATTGTCTTCTTATTTTTATTATTTTGCATAGGTTACCTTAAATTTTACTTTTTCCTTTGTCGGTAATGTGTATTTTGTCCTTTGACTCCATTCAGGATTTTCTCTTTGTACGTAGTTTAAATATATGATTGTGGTGGGGGCATGCATGAAGTTTTCTCATTTGTTTTAGACTTGAGTGTTTATCATGCTTGGTACTTACTGGGATTCTGGAACTGTGGCTTTCTGCTGGCTAATAATTTTGATTCATTTTCTATCATTATTTTCTCAAATACACGTTTTCTCCCACTTTTCACTGTGCTCCTAATTATGTATAATTACGTGGCTTCATATTGGCCACCATCTATTGCAGTTCCCTAAGATTTCGTTTTCTTTTCACTCCTTTTTGTTTCTTTTTGCATTTTGACTTAAGTAAATTGTGTTATCTTAGTTACTTGCTCATAGCTGGGACACAATACCCAGCACTCACAGTTTAAGAAGGAAAGGTTTATTTGTGTGCACCATTTGCAGAGGTTTCAGTCCTCGGTTCCTGGACCCAAGGCCTGGTGGCATGGCAGAGCAGTGTGACAGAGAACTGCTCACGGCATGGGAGGTGGAAGCAGCAGGAGGAATCCCCAGAGGAGGGGCATAAACCTTTCCAGGCGCGGCCCCAGTGACCCGCCTCCTCCAACCAGGCTTCTCGTCCCAACATCACGTTTAGCTACAGACTCATTTGTGGAGTAATCCATTGAAATGGATCATGTACCCTGATCCAATCATCACCCCCAAATCTCACCTATGTGTGCATGAGGCTTTGGGGGACATCTAGATACAAGCCATAACATCTCTGACTTATTTTCCATGGTTATTAATTTTTCCTGGGCTCTGTAGTGATGGATGAGCCTATCAAAGGCATTTTTTCCATTTCTATTACTAATTTACTTTTAGCATTTACATTTGATTCTCTCAGTATCAACCTTTCTGCTGAAATTAACTGAGGTTCCATGCTGTCTTCTACATTAATCATTTAACATAGCAGTCAGATTTATTTTACATTTCTCCTGTGATAATTTCAGTATCTCTGTCATTTTTCTGTCTGAGTCTAGTGGTTGCCTTGTCTTTTTACCCTTTTCATTATTCTTACCATTTGTTTTACCTTTGTTTTTTTAGAATAGTTTTAGATTTACAGAAAAATTATTCAGGAAACATAGAAGTCTACATAAAACCCTACTCTGCAACTATCTTGAAAATTTCCCATAGCATTTTTGTCTAGCACTTGTACTATATTTTGTATAATCAATAAGCCAATATATACCTTATTATATTATATAAAGCCTGTAGTTTCCATGAAGACTCATTCTTGGTGCAATAGTATCATACAGGCTTTGATAAAGATGTGTCTTCTATCCACCCTTACAGAATGGATTCCTGCCTGAAATTCCCATATCTGCTCATCGATTCCCCCATTCTCCCTGGAACCCTGGCAATCTAAGATCTTTTTACTGTCCATGTAATTTTATTTTATAATATGGTTAGAATCATGTATGTAATATGAAACCCTTCAAACTAACTCCCTTTTACTTAGCAATGTGTTTTTAAGGTTTCACACATCTGCATGTGCGATTTGGTAATTTACATATTTGTTTCTATCACGGAGTAATATCTAATTGCATGAATACAGCCAGTTTTTTTATGAGTTCGTCTGCTGAACCACCTTTGGTTACTTGTAAGTTTGTCAATTATCAACAAACCTGCTGTAAATGATCATAGACCATCTTTTGTGTGGGGATTAGCTATTTAACCTAAGTGAATAAGTATCTGTGATTCTGACTGCTGAATCATATGGTGGGAATATGACCAACTTTATGAGAAACTGCTGAAGTGTCTTCTAAACTGGTTGCATCATTGTGTATTCAGCCTACATTCAGTGAGAGCTACTCTTCTTCAACATCCTTGAGAGGATTTCATGGTTAACAGATTGGATTTGAGCCATTCTAATACGAATACAGCAACATCTCACTGGTGTTTATTTTCTAATTCTTTAATGATAAATT
The DNA here is from genome assembly GCA_004363535.1 of Dasyprocta punctata. NCBI lineage: Eukaryota > Metazoa > Chordata > Mammalia > Rodentia > Dasyproctidae > Dasyprocta > Dasyprocta punctata. The sequence goes on from RJWM01001204.1 coordinate 143,615, forward strand.
GCATTGAGGACCTTTGATTATTTGTTTGTTTAATGGTACTGGGGATTAAACCCTGGGTTTCATGTGGTGGTACATTGCCAGTCCTTTCTGATTTTGAGACATGGTCTTGCTAAGTCTGTAAACTGCAAAAACTGGGTGTGAAGTTGCCATCCTCTTGGCTCAGGCTTCCCGTGCTCCGGGATTACAGGCTTGCAGCGTCACACCCGGAGAATGCTGAGCGCCGTTTCAAAGCTTGTTTGGAACTCTATATCATCATTGGTAATATATATTATGAAATCTTTTCCCAATTTTTTAAAGAAACTAGATTTTATCCTACTGCTGAGCTTTAAGAAGTCCTTGTACAATTTGGAAATGACTAATTTATTTTTTCAAGTTCGATGAAATGTAAATTTACTTTTCTTAACATTTCTCTTTGGCTCTAACAGAGGGCTTTGAAGTGAGAAAGTTTTAAATTTAGCAGCATAAACCTTTGTACATCTCCTCATCTCGATCTCAGAGACTGAAGTGAGGAAAACCCAGGGAGCTGGAGGTGGACAGTACCACAAATCCGGTATTTTCAAATCCTGGCAAAAGCGATATGGGAATGAAACTCCCAACCTGCTAGGTGCCCAACACGCTGAGCTCATGTTCTCTACAATCAAGAAATGAATTCCAGAAGCAACAGAGGTCAAAAGTGGAAAGAATTTATTGAAAGAAAGAAAGTTCTACTCAATAAAACACCCTTGGGAAGCGGGATTGATGGGGAACCCACTATTCGGGCTCCCTTCTGAAATGATTAATTGATAAGGTTTTACACTGGATAGATAACAATAATGTACTAAATATTTCAAAAATTAGAGTCCAAGAATGATGGCTCATCCCTGTAATCACAGTACTCGGGAGGCTGAGGCAGGAGGATTACAGGAAGTTACTTCATTTATATATAACTCATGTTACTCAATTTATATGTATAATATTTTTATCCCTGTATCAAAATAAATTTAATTTGAAATAATATTTATGGTACATAATAATAGAATATTGAGTGAAATGAATTCCACAGGCATTTAAGTTAAAGAATTTTTGATAGAATGCCAACAGCACAATCCATGACAGAAAACTTTGGTGAGTTAGGTTTTTTTTTTAATATTAAAAGTGTCTTCCTTGTGAAACATCCTGTTTAAAAGTAGAGACAGGTCATAGTCTTGGAGAAAATAATTGTGTTTTTTTTTTTTTAATATGACCAAGGAGTACGTGGTATTTGGTACTGAGGTAAAAATAATTCTATTTGATGGCTGGTTGTATAGCTTAGTGGCAAATTGCCTGCCTGGTAAGCACAAGGTCCTGAATTCAATCCTGAGCACCAAAAAAAAAAAAAAAAAAAAAAGGGAAAAAAATATATTTTTTTGTCTCTTTGTCCTTTTGAGACAGGGTCTCCCTATGCAGTTCAGGCTGGTTTTGAACTCACTTTGTAGCCCAGGCTAGTCTTGATCTTCCTGCCTCAGCCTCCTGAGTACTGAGATTACAGGTGTGCATCACCACGCCCAGCTTGAAAAAAAAACAATTCTATTTGGAGACAGAGCTCTTTTTATTCTGTGGGCATTTATTGGGAAGGATGCTGTGGTCAGGGAATTTATCCGAGGAATTTTGTTGCTGTGATTACCTGTTGTGAAGCCTGTTATTGCTATGTGAGTGTCAGAGACTTCACAATATTTTAGCAACATGTTCCCTCCGTTCCCTGCCTGGTATTCTGGATTCCCCTGTACTCTGTTCCTCAAAAGCGTGCGGGTCTCACAGTTCTAGATGCGCTGCGCTGCTGCGTTTCATCAGCACGGTTGCTATGGTGGTGTGAGGCTCACTGGTCGGGGGAAGGCTTGCTCTAGCATCTTGACTTTTTCTTGTTTTTGTTACTGGGAATTGAACTCAGCGCCTTGTATTTGCCGCGCAGGTGCTTATGGTGCTGAGCTTATCTCCGGCTATGATCTTCTCCTTGTTCTACATTTTTTTGTTTGTTTGTTTGTTTTGTTTTGTACAGGGAATCGATCTCAGGACCTCGAACTTGCCAGGCGAACTGCGCTGCTGAGCTATAGCCCCAGCCCATCCTCCTCCATAAAGTTAACTACGCACTTGAACTTCACCTCTGAAGTTAGGCGCTCACATAGCTTCCTCGTTAGCCAAGTGGAAGGTTCTGCCACGACTTACTTCCAGCTGTTCTCCTAGGAGAGGAAATTCATACTTTTCCTGTCTGTTTTTTCTAATTCAGCTGCATTCAGTTCTCGCATGTATTTTCAGACTATGGCTTTCATACCTTTCCCCCACGTTTAGTAGCATATTCAAGGCACAGAATGTGAGACTGCGTGTGTCAGTGACTCGGTCACTGCTGAGCGGTAATTCGACAAATGCCTCTCAGCTAGGATTTGGGTGACCTTTCCCTCCGAGACCTTCTTCGTCCTTCCTTTTCCATTTTTATCTGTTAATTTATTTTTTAGTGAGAGAGTGGGCATAGGTTGGCTGTTCTAAAGTCTTCACTGTACTTGCCACATGAGAAATCTGCGCGGGTCTTCGGGATTTTCTGAGGAATAATTCGGGGAAGTGTGGCTAACGCCCTCTGTCTGCGCCTCTCAGGAACGCATAGACGCCAGTAGCCTTCATAGTCAGTCTCCCGCAGCCCTGAAATTTTTCCAGGTTTGTTTTATTGATTGATTGATTGATTGATTGATTGATTGATTTTTCTCCTTCAGCTTCAAACCCAGATATACACATGTTCCCATCTCATTTGTCCCCCAAGATGTTCATGATTTTAAATTTTAGTTTGATTATTTGTCCTCTGATGTCATTTTTGAGGGGTTCATCAAAATTATTTTAGTTTCATCATTTTCTGTTTTTAGGGATGAGTGTGACACTCTACACGGCTCTCTGTGTCCCTGAACTAAATGTTAGATTTCACTTGAATGATAATAAATAAATAAAACTGTCACTCCCTAATTGAATTATTTATACTGTAAATATATTTTGTGCAACTATTAGTCATTTTTTAAGTTAGTGTCTGAATTTCAGTGCTTTTGTCTTTACATATTTTCTCTTGGCCTTCCACCATTTCTTCTTGTCTACTGACATGCAGATTTGATTTTGATAAACTTTACTATGAATAAAACGCTTGTCAAAAACTTGTAGGTTCCTTTTACTATCATCTTCTTTTGAAGTTTTAATTTTCAGCATGACTGTCAGATCTTAAGTAGACTGCTTAATTTATTTTGCGAAGATTCTGAAGCTACATTTACAGCCGCATATGTTAGTTTATTTTACTATTCCTGGAAGAGTAATTTAAACACATAACTCCTTCAGGTTCCTACACAGGTGTATGTCTTTGAACTCAATTGTGACTTTTCCAATCATGTGAAAGCAATGAAATTCTCAGTTGCAAAATCTTTGAAATAATCCTGTAGTTGTAGCATTGAGATATCCATTTTGGTAAATTCCTGGATGGAAAAATCACTGGAGAGAGCGCGACGCAATTCAGTTCCTGTGTGCAAGATTGCTTGCTTTGTTGCTATCTCTGAGGTTTGCACATAGAGATTTTTTCTTAATCTTGGGATTTATCATGGAAAATTTTAGCATTGTCATTGCTCTAAAACGTGTTTAAAATTGCTTGTATGTATTTAACACTGTTGTCATTTATTTTTTGAGACTTTTATTAAACATTAGTTTCATTATCAATTTTCAAACCTTTTGGTATTGCAGATGAATTTTCTTTCGTTTTACTCCAATTATACTCCAATTTTAAGTACTGCTGTGATAAAACTTAATATGCTGTTTTAGGTTTAATTATTTGCTTCTCTTTGTGCTTGCTTGATTATGAAACTTACATAAATGAATTAGGATCTTATTATATACAGACCTCATCACTACACATATTCCTAGTGTATGCAAATTTTATTTATCACACTTCAAACAACATCCATCCACCAAAACATACTTTAAATTTAAACTGCATTTAAATTTCTATACCATAGAATATATTTTTTCAGTTTAACTCAAATGTAATTGAAAAAACTCTCATATATTCAAGGTGTATAATGTGATTTTGATGTTCATAGAGATTGTGAAATGGTTACTACAATCAAGCTTATTAACATCCATCATGTCCCATAGTTACATTTTTGGGTTTGGTAAGAATATTTAAGGTTTACCTTCAACAAATTTTAACGAGACAATACTGTGTTACTAAATGTAACTGTCATATTGCATATTAAATTGTGAAAACTTATGCATCTTAAAACTGGAAGGTTTTCCACTTTGATCAATGTATCTCCATTTCCCAATTCTTTGGCTTCTAGTAGTCACCTTTCTGTCTGTTTCTCTGAGATTAGCTATTGTAGATTTCACAGATAATTAAGATCAGACAGTATTTGTTTTCGTGTAGGTGTTTTATTTTATTTACCATAATGTCCTCCAAATTTATTTATATTGCAACAAATAAGAAAAAATTACCTGTTTTGTAAAACTGAATGATATTCCATTATGGTCATTTTCTTTATTCACTCAATTGTTCATAATAGATTTTTTCTTAGCTATTTTTATTAATGCTAGAATAAAAATGATAGTTTATTATGTCTTCTGTACAAAATGAATATACAGATTCAGAGATGCAAATTCATAAGTGAGATTGCTGAATTATGTATTATTTCTATTTTTAATTTTTGGGGGAAACTCCAAGCTATTATCATATCAGAATTTTATATCAATAAATGTCTATATGGAGGAATGAAAACTCAAAGTAGCCAGTTAACTTTATAGTTCAGTGAACAAATGATCAAAGGAATAAAACAAGTCCAAATCACCAATTGTTTGTTTATTAGTGAGTTGGGTCGTTTTGGCGCTGGAGACTGAACTCAGGGTCTTTACACTGAATTACAACCCAAACATGCTGCTTCATTTTGTTTCCCAAGCATTTTGCTTTGTTGTGTTTTGTATTCACAAAGTAAATTTCTAAATTCCTACACTGGCATCAAACTTGAAATCATTGCATATCTTCCTCTCAGGGTGCTGGGATTATGGCCTTATATGACCATACCCATCTAGCAAACATTTAAAGAAGATTCAATATCATATCTTCTCAAACTACTCTAAAATTGTGAAGATTTTTCACTTCTATGCTCATTTTTATAAGGTAGGCATGACTGTGATTACAGAGACAGACATCCACACTACCAAAAAATAAAATTATAGTCTAACGTCTATGATGAATAGAAAAATCGTCAATAAAATACTAAAGTACCAACAGTACGTTTAAAGGATCACAAATAATCCTTTGTAATTTATCTGTAGGATACAAGAAGTTTCAAAATAGGCAAATCAATAACTGATATCCCACATAACAGAAAAAAGGGTGAAATCATATAATTAGGCTACATTAACATTAGAGACTTGGCAGCTAGATGTCAAGTCTATGCATCTTTTTGTCAATAACAGTTGCCCGTCATTACCAATGACTACCCAGATTCTTTCAGAGACTGTTGACTGAGTTGTGGCACTCAGTTCAAGCACAAAGAGGAAGCACGGAGTTACATTACTCCCCTGTCTCCTTGAGAAGAATTTACCAGACACTTTATAGAACTTAATCATGGGAGGAAGAAATTGAACAGCAAAGACAAGGAAAGAGTAAAGAAACAAAACATACTAATATTGGAAGGGAACTAGATATGATCAGATGATTCTAAAATGGCAACATCAAAGTAAATATAGGAATAGACATAGGTCTTCATGAGAATGAGCAGTGAACTGTATTGCAATGTCACACGAGGATAAAAAACAGGATAAAGCTACTTCAAATATGCTGAGAAGAAAAGTCTTCTTATTATTGAAAAGGAGTCACTTGACCTACCTATGTCTCTTCTGGGTATCTTTCTAAAAAAGAGTTAAAGATATTATATCACACTTGTACACTGATGCACATGATTATAGCTGCACAGTTCAAAATAGCTAAATTGTAGAAGCAACATATACGCCCATCAACAGATGAGTGAATAGAGAAAAGGTGTTATTTATACTCAGTGGAGTGTTAGCCATCAGGAAGGAAAAATTTGAGTCATTTGTAGGAAAACAGATAGATCATGTGACCATAATCCTAAAAGTAATAGATCAAAAAAAAGAAGTAAATTTTTCATTGTTTCTTTCACTTGAGTCCATATTCTTTCTTTCTTTCTTTCTTTCTTTCTTTCTTTCTTTCTTTCTTTCTTTCTTTCTATTGATATGAATATAGATGCACAACATATGTTTCTAGGAGATGGAGAAGTATTATAAATAGATGCTTTGCTTTTTCTGCATTTAATATATATAATTTAATATATTATATAAATATATATATGGTTTAAAGAGTAAATAAAAGAGAAATGATAGGAAAGAATGAGGCAGACTCCACAGAGGTGAGAAAGGAGGATACAAGCTTGAGGGAAGAAGGAGAACATTGATAAAGTTGTAAAGTTGTAATAAATGTTTGTAGTAACTTCTCAAGATGAATATAATTACTATGTATGGCAGATATCTGTCATTTCATACTACTAAAATAAAAGGAAATTCAGTGTCTGTTTTCTATTTCGGATTACAAGTCAATCTCAATCTCTTATTCTAGAATCCCATGCAAAACACTAAGAGATTGTGCATAATTACTTGCTACCCATAAACTGATCTCTTTGTTTCTGAAGATGATGGGAAGTGATTTTGTTAGCATACCTGGTTAAACTACTCATCCAGATAAAGATGGTGGTGTTAAATTTCAACCAGATTCCAAGCACCTGCTAAAAATGTTCACAAACAAAGAGTGAGAAATCTCAGAAGAAATAGTAATGGTGAACAGTTTACATTAAAAAATCTCTGAAATATTTCAAGACTTTAAAATCACAAAAAATAAAATGACGCAAGATAATCCAAATTTAGAAAATAATATACCACTTCACCAAGCAAGACACAAAGGTGAAACTATTTCTATGAAAAAAACAAAAAGAAAACATCACTTAAAACCATTCCCCATTAATTTTTTCAAGAACAAAAATCTGACCTAATTCTCAATATTTCTTATACCTACAATTGCAGTGTACTGAATACAATGCTTTGCTTGCTTATTATTTTCCTATATATTCATGGCTAAAAGTAGTAGTATTTTTGCTTTCACAAAGGTTTACAAGTTCATAGAGCAAGTATAATATCAATAATATTTTCAATTTATTATTAAAATCGCTTGTGAAACTGCATTTACATGCAAAATGAAGCACATAATAATTTATTTAATAATATTGTTAAAAGAATTAAATGAGTGTCTGAACACATTATTATTATACTTCTAAATATAAAAAAATAAAGTAGTAAAAGCACATATTTGAACTGAAAAAGATTCATGGTTTGTCATATATTCACATTTGTTTTCTAATTTCTTTATAGTATTACATGTTTTTTCAAGCATGATTATTTTTTCTGCTACTAAACATCTTTTTTTTAAAGAGCATAATATATTTACTGAGAGAAAGAAGGCTTCTGTCCGAGAGTGAGAAGGGGTCCCAAGTGAGTTGCCCCTAGAGATATTTGCATGGTAAATTTTATGCAAAAGATCAGAAATACCAGTCAACACTTTTGGAAATTATTTGAAGTTGAAAATTTTACTTTCTTAAAGATTTTATTTTAGCATATATAACAATCATATACACAACTCAATTAAGTCAACAATAATGTGAGTATTCATCATGCTTTATCCGTAACATACAATTTATTAATTAGACATATTTCATTATATGTGAGTATACATGATTTATAACTAAAAGTAACCATATTTTCAAGCTTGTATTTGTTTGAATCCTCTAAATAATAAAGCTTGGGACAGAGACCCACTTAGACTACAGAAATTGTGTTTGGTTCTAATATTATACTGAGGTTACCCTGTGTTAGCACTAGCTCGCTATTTGCCGATAAAAACATGTCTTTCTTATGCTTTCATTTTTTAATTCAGTGGATCATTAAGAGAAAAAAATATTTTCAGAATCTGGTTCTATTTTGTGTGTGTGTGTGCCAGGGATCAAACTCATAACCTTGCACTTATCAAGCAAGTGCTTCAGCCACTGAGCTAAGTCCCCGGTGAATCTGATTCTTTGGGATAAGTTCAGTGATAATATTTTCTTTAAAGGAGACAGGTTTTGAAATCAAAATTCACCATCATGTTTTGTTGACTCCTGCTTCTAGTTTATGTCAAAGAGAAATAGAAAGGGTGTAAATGGAGATAGAGAGGAAAACAGAGTGGGACTGGTGTGAGAAAAACCACAATTTTTTATTTCTTTGCCATGCCTTGGGTAACTGACAATTTAGAACCTCTATTTCTTTTTCTATCAGTACATGTTTACCATACATAAAGTTTACATTCCTTGTATGTAATCTTTGTATTCCTTGTGTGGAGTTGGTACATTCACATAAAACGTTTCATTTCTGTTTTTATCTTTCCCACATTTCTCTCCTCTCTCCCTCCACATATGCTGAAATACTGCGTGGTTTTTCCTATATTAGAAATCCAAATTATAAGTAAAGAGCAAAATAAAGAATAGATACTGTAATAGAAGCAAGGAAATAGAATCTCTACTTAAGGAAAAAAATGCATCCAAGTTTTTTCTTAAATCTTTAATATGGTAATGAAATTATAGCATTTAATCTTTATTTTAAAACACGTACACAGACAATACAGTAATGAAATAACTTGGTTATGAGGTTGCTATTTATAGTGAAGGCTGATTTTTTTAGATATCCAGCACGAATAGGCATAAATTCACAAGTAAATAAAAACATGTTATCCACATCAAGCAACAGCATTGAGTATCAAAGGGGTAATATTCCTATGGAAATGACTCACTCCACAATAAAGGACTTTAGTTATCATTGTTACAGTACACCAGCTGCGTTTATCACCTGGGCACCTTAGACTTTTCCTGGCTCTGTGTACTCATCTGTTCCCATTTCCTGCACAGCCTGGCTTCCTAATTTCACTTTGCTGTCAAGAAAGAAGAAAAGAGAAATCAACATGTCTAAATAGGGGAGGAGTCAAGTTGGAGCTCCTCAGAGAAAATAACTAAAAACTCATGCAATTAAGAGAAGGGGAGGGACAAACACATCTGGACACCAAAATCAATCTGAAATAAGAGGCTTGTAGATCAAACAAAACATATGCATAGGAGTTTATAAAAAAATTGAAGCACGCCCACTGGGCTGCCTGCAGGACCCCCACTCATGCACAACACAAGAACAGCCACACCAGGAAGTTATCAAATAGCTCACAGAGCCCTAAAAGCATGGTAAAGTCAAATCCCTCACCTCTTTCAACCTCTGCCAAACAGAGGACATTGCAGCCTGCAGCTGATTTCCCAGTGCACACCAGGGGCAACTGACCAGACACTGTTCCCTCCTTGTTCCTCAGCCAGTTTGTTCTCAGACTGTGAGGGGCTAACAAGCACCATCCGCAGTGGGAGTCAGCGTTATTGAACTGCTATGCCCAAATCACAGTGTAAGAGAGAAGCATCGAAAATACAGAGGCACATGGAGGGGAGTGAGCCCAGAGCCCTCCAGGGAGAAACACTCCAGAGGGGCAGAGTAGTAAATGCTCAATGAGGTTTGGAACACACAGAGTCAGTGAGGAGAGAGAACTCAACAAACTGCAGTGCTGAGCAAAGAAGCAGTCCTCCCCTGAGCCCACCCTCCAGAGTGAGCGAGGAGACAGATGCACCAGTGGAGTGGAACAGACGAGGTGGTGCGAGGGCTGGGAGGGGCCAAATGAATGTGGGTCTCGGGGCAGCAGTGGAGGTACACAGGGTTAGAAGACGTGGGCAGGCCACAGAAGGACACTCAGAGTGTTGCTGGCTGACAACTCAGGCCCAGGCCCTCACAACTGGAGGCAAAGATCAGCCTGCAAGTCTGCCAAGATGAAAGCACAGTTGGTGCCCAGCCCTGACCCTACTGCAGCTTTGATGTGACAACCAGCATTAATTCCGCTACAGTCTGGTTGGGGTCACCCAGCACAGGGGTGGGCCCCGGCTTAGACACTACCACAGGACTGTGGAAACCAGAGAGTAGCTGCAAGCTTGTGGTCAGACAAATTTCATTTTGTTGTTCCTGTTGTTGTCGCTTGGGTTTTTAAATTTTTTGTTTGTCTTGTTTTGTTTGTTGTTTTTTTTTTTAATTCTCATTTTCCTATTGTCTTTTTTTTATTTGTTCATGAAAGAGAACATTGTCTTCAGTTTTTCTAAAGATCTTTGCTTTCTCCTTCATTCTTTCTCTTCTGTCTCCTCCAGTTTCCCAAAGCTTGGGCTATCTTACTTTATCCTTCTGATATCTTTCTATTCACTTATCTCTCTGTTATTCCCTTGTCCTTCTTGAACACCTGCTACACACACACACAGACACACAGGCACACAGGCACACACACACACTATAAACTAAGGGGGCAATTCACTGCATACAAGTTCCTGGTTTGTGTTTGATTTTGTTATATAAGTATAGATCCTGTCCCCATGGTTAATTGTACCAAGTTAATAGTAGTCAAAGCTTGTCAGTTGCTAACCTCTACCTGATGCTATTGTTATTACTAATTATACAACTATAGCCAGAGTGTCATACCTTTTGTGATCAGTTGTCCTGCCTGCATGTCAACACTGTAATTGTCTGGGCTCATAATCATTGCTATAGCCCATAGTTAAAGGACCTAATGCTCTACCAAAGAGACAGCAAGTTCTCCTCCCTATTAAATTGAGAAGGTAGAATTTTGGTACAGACTCCAAGGTCAAAAGCCTGCTACCCCTAGAAGACATCTCTGAAAAATAGTTATTTCCTATGGAGGTTTCAATACTAGTGATAGAATTACTTACCATAGGAATTATAAACTCAAAACAGAAAAAAAATTTTAAAAAATATAAAATGACAAGATGCAGAAGCAAGATGCAACCCCAGATTACTAGCTCGCTCAGGGCAAGTTTATTTCCTATGGAGGTTTCAATACTAGTGATAGAATTACTTACCATAGGAATTATAAACTCAAAACAGAAAAAAAATTTTAAAAAATATAAAATGACAAGATGCAGAAGCAAGATGCAACCCCAGATTACTAGCTCGCTCAGGGCAAGTCCAGGGAACAGTGAGGTGGAGGAAATCAGAAATCACCCTTCTGAATTTTCTGAAATGGTAACAGCAGAAGTAACAAAATTGATGAATGAGTTTATAGAAAAAATTAGATCAAAAATAATTTATCATGCAAGAAAAAGAAATGATGATCATAACAAAAGATGTGGTTGGTGAATCTAGAGTATACACAGAATAAAAAAAACAGAAAAGCTTAGGAAAATGATGGAAACCGTCAATGCCCAACATAGGAAAGAAATGAAATCTATGCAACAGATTCAAACAGATATCAAGGAGATTAAAAATTCTACTTAAAGTATATGCAGTAGAATGAACCAAAGTGAGGACAGACTAACAGATCTAGAAAACAGGATTGCCATTAGTGATAATGAGAAGAAAGACTACTTCAAAATAGTAAGGGGCCAAGGAAAATCAACCCAAAAGTTGCCTGATGATGTAAAGAGCAACAATGTAAGTTTGATAACAGTCAATGCAAAAGCAGGAGACAGTGCAAATAACGTTAAAAAATCTGTTCATGTAAGCAGAGCTGGGCATTGTGGCACATGCCTGTAATTCTAGCTCAGGAGGCTGAGGCAGGAGTGTTGCTGCAAGTTGGAAGCCAGCCTGGGCAACAAAGTGAGGTCAGAGTCTGACTGAATTGCCTAGTGAAACCCTGTCTCAAAACACACACATGCACACACACCACACACACACATGCACACGAAGTAAGGACAAAAAGCTTTCCAATAATGGAAAAAGAATTTTACATACAAATAAGCAAGGCACATAGAACCTCCATCAGCTATAACTAAAAAAAAGAAAGAAAGAAAAGAAAGAAAAGAAAAGAAAAGAAAGAAAGAAAAAAAGAAAGAAAGAAAGAAAGAAAGAAAGAAAGAAAGAAAGAAAGAAAGAAAGAAAGAAAAAGAAAAAATTCACCAAGGCATATAGGTATGTAACTAATCATCTATAAAGTAAAGCCCATCAGTGTGATAGGAGACTTCTCAACTTAAACTGTAGAGTCAGGGAGAGATTGGGGTGAAGTTTTTCATTCCTCAAAAGAAAATAAACTTCAAACTAGATTGATGCACCCTAAACACTATCTTTCAAAATCAGTGGTGAAATAAGATATTTCCATGACAAAGAATATCTGAAGAAAATCATGACCGCCAAAAATGCATATTCCAAAGGATATCCTAGAAAGAGATTAGGAGGATCACAGTTCCACGAACACCAATAGAAAGAAACCACCAGGAAGGAAGATGAATTAAATAGAGAGGAAAAAACATGATACCAACAACAGAAAAGTAATATGGCAAGGACAAACCACGTCATATCAGTTATAACCATCAATATAAATGATCTCAATTCATCGATCAAGAGAACCAGCCTGGAAAAATGGATTAAGAAGCAAGATCAAGTAATGTGCTGCATATAAGAAACACAACTCAAAAAGAAAGTCACAGACTGAAAGTCAAAGGATAGAAAACGATGCTTCATGTGATAAGATATCAGAAAAAGCATGGGTAGCTATTATGTTTGTAGACTGTGTAAATTTTAAGACAACACTGAACAAGAGACATACAGATGCTCATTAAAGACTTGATAAGGGAAAACTCCAAGAGGAAGAGGTAATGAGAGATACATGCACTAAATACCAATGCACCTATTTTACAAAATGAAAAATCAAATAAGCACTAACACCATTATAATGAGGGACATAGACACCTCAAATGTGTTGTACAGATTTAATACTATCCCTATCAAAATACCAATAGTGTATATCACAGAATCAGAAAAAAAGCATTCTAAAATTCATTTGGAACTAGAAGAGATCTAGAACAGCAAAAGCAGTTCTGGCCACACAGGCATGGGGCATTACAGCTCACAATTTGAAATTACACAACAAAGCTCCAGCATGATTAAAAACAAGACAATACTGGCAAAAAAAAATAAAAATAAAAATTAAATAAAACAAGCAAACAAAAAAAGCAAAACAGACTTAAGGATCAATGAAGATACAGAAACAACTCCAAGCACACTCAGTCACCTTATCTTTGATAATGGATCCAAAAACCTTCACTGGAAGAGAAATAACCTCTTCAATAAATAGTGCTGAAAAAATTGGCTTTCCACAGGCTGAAATTAGACCCATTTCTTTCACCATGAACTAAACTAAAATTTAAATGGATCAAAGTTCTAAATATTAAAACAGAATCACTAAGTTTGCTGGAAGATAGAATAAATAGAACTTTTGAAGACATTGGTGTAAGTAAAGACTTTATGAACAAAACCCCTATCACATAGGACATATCAAAAAAATCAACAACTGGAATCATATCTTATTAAAAAGTGTTTGCAAAGCAAGAGAAACAATCAGCAGAGTGAAAAGACAATCCACAGTGTGGATAAAAAATTTTCCAGCTGTGTCTCAGACAAAGAACTAGTATCTACGATATATAAAGCATTAAAAAATGAAAAGTCAGACAACCAGATTTAAGAATTCAATCCAAACAATTGGCATCTGAAATGAATAGACACTTCTCAGTTAAATAAGTACAGAGAACAAATAAATACGTGAAAAAATGTTTAACATCAATTGTCATTTGAGAGAGCCAAATTAAAACAATGTGGAGATTCCACCTCACTCAAGAAAGAATGGCTATTATCAACAAATCAGCTAATAATAAAAGCTGGAAGGGCTGTGGGGAAAAGGTACCCTTCTCCAGTGTTGGTGGGAGCATAGACTGGTGCAACTATTGTGGAAATTAGTTTGAAAATTCATCATAAAACTAAAACTAGAGATTCCATTTGACCCAGGTATTCCACTTCTTAGTGTCTTCCTGAAAGAATTAGAAGTATCATACCACAGAGATATATGCACAACTCTGTCTATAACAGCACATTTTATAATAGCTAAATCTTACAAACAGCCCAAATACTCATCAATCAGTGAATGGATAAACAATTTAGTGGAATTTTTTTTTTTTTTTTTTTTTTTTTTTTTTTGCGGCACTGGGGATTGAACTCACAGCCTTGCGCTTGCCAGGGCAGGCGCTTAAGCCGCTAAGCCAAACTCCCCAGCTGGAATTTTTTTTTTTAATACAACAGAGTACTACTCTGCCACAAAACGGATAAATTTGAGGCATTTCTAGTTAAATGGATGCACCGAGACATCATTCTCTTAAGTGAAGCATGGCACACACAAACTTAAACACCACTGTGTTTCCCTGGTGTAAAAAAATCAAAAATGTAAATAAGGACCAAAATGGAAAATAGATATTGGGAATTGAGAAAAAATATTCAAATTGGAAGGGGAACAATAGAGGGGAAAGAGGGAAAGGAAAGGAAGGGCAAAATTAAAAAATAGAAGGAAAAAATAGAAGCAAAGGTTTTGTAAATAAAGAGGGGAAGTATATGTGATTCATTCTTTCCATGGTATATATATATTTTTTTATTTTAAAACCAAAACAAAACAAAAAAAAGATAAAAATGATGCAAAATTTCAAAAACAATGGGGAATTAACACTAGTTAAATATTGCATATCATTATCTTAGAAGTAGTTGTTCAGGATACAAGATTTGGGCATGAAGAAGTGATCAAACAAACAATGAAACACAAACTGTTCTTTTGATGAACTTACAGAGATTAGTAGCATGGCTATCTATCTTGTATATATACATATACACGCACACACATATATGTGTATACTCATATGTATACAATCTTTTCCCTTCTTCCTTTTCTCCTTTCCCCATCTCAGTTCTTTCCTTTTGAGTACTTTCTTTTCCTTTCATTTTCACAATATCTATTGCACATTTTGGGTCTTATTACTCTTTCGATTTTCTTTATATTAGGGAAACAATATGATATTTACACTTATGAGTTTGATTTATTTCACTTATTAGTATGTTCTCAGGTTGCATCCATTTACCTATAAACGTCTCAAGTTTATCATTCTTTATAGCTGAGCAATACTACATTGTATAAAAATATCATATCTTTTTTATTCATTCCTCAGTTGATGGGCATTTGGGCTGTTCCCAAGATTTAGCTATTACAAATTGTGCTGCTATAAACATGGGTGCACATGATGTTTTCAATTCTTCGGGAAAAATACCTAAAAGGGGAATAGCTGGATTGAATGGAACTTCCAATCCTAGTTTTTTGAGGAATCTCCACACTGATCTCCACAGTGGTTGTACCAGTCTACACTCCCACCAACAGTGGAGAAGCATTTCTTTTGGTCCATGGTATATATTTAGACTTAGGTCACTTAACTCTCAAAGCAGACCATGATGAATATAATACTTACTCAAGCTTGATATGACAAAACTATGCTTCATGGATGTAACTTTAACACATTTTTCATAAATCATAGGAAAAAAGGATAGACATACCAGCTACGTTAATTTTAACATCCATAATCTATCCTTAACATATAAAGAGAAATGGTAAACTGATAAAACATTAACTAAAGACTAGTTCCTGAAATACCTCAATGTTTTTCACGGAACAGTAAAGAGTGTTGGCAGAAAAAAAAATGGAGAAATATGACATATTTGGAGTTAATTGAAAGTTATTTTTCTGGACTAAAAGAAGAAAAATTATTGATATATGAGATTGACATCTAATCTCACAATATAGTGTTTAATTTTGTGACTAAGATATAAAATATGATTTTATAAGATATATAGTATAGTAATATTCCATTCTACGAATATAAATTAATATCTCCAACATCTCACAGTTATTCTTTCTCCTCATGTTGCAAGAATACATAAAATACATTCATGTAGCAAAAAATATGAATGCAAAAAATAGCAATTGTATTGCTTAAATTATACATTGCACGGTTTTGCTCCATTCATGCTTAATATTTATTACAATTTATTCTTTCACAAACATTGCGATTTCCTCCCCTCCCTCCCCTTCTATGTTGGCTACTGTCCTGATAACCACTGTTAAATTCTACATTTGTTTTTTTTTAAAAGATTCTACAGGCATTCTAATATATATATGTCTATATATATATATATATATAGATATAGATATAGATATATAGATATACACATATATATATTTGTGTATGGCCTATTTCACTTAGCATATGCTTTAGTTTTACTCATGTTATGGAAAATGGTAGGGTCTTTATCATTTTAAGATTGAAAAATATCCCCCTGCATATCTCTACCACAATTTCTTTATTTATTTTTCTAACAATAATTTTTTTGCTGTAAAATGTCACTCCCCAATCGAACTTGAACCTTGAAGCACTTAAAAGCATACCTGTGATTTCTGAATGTATGAACAAAAACAAATGATTGTGAGAAAATACAGGTTTTTAAAAATAAACACCAATATTTGTAAATTTTCTTTCCTAGCTATAATTTTTTTTTTTTTTTTTTTTTTTTTTTTTTTGTGGCACCGGAGGTCAAACTCACAACCTCATGCCTGCCAGGCAGGTGCTTAAGCTGCTGAGCCAAACCCCCAGCCCCAGTTTTTTTGAGGCAGGGTTGCACTATGTAGCTCAGGCTGGCCTTGTGCTCGCATTGTAGCCCAAGCCGGGCCTCGAACTCACAACGCTCCCAGCCTCCCAAGTGCTGGGATTAAAGGCGTGCACCACCACGCCCAACTCTAGCTATAATTTATCACATTTGTTTTCATAAATTATTTTTTCACTTCTGTTATCAGTGATAATTATCATATTAATTTTATATTTAGATAAAAACACTGCATTCTATGTTTTCTGGATCTCATTAATTAAAAGACAAACTCTCAGTTGTGTTTGCACAAGACACAATGATTTAACTAGTTTCACCACATGTAAACTTCTGTGACACCTTAGCTTAGCAGCATAATGATTCAAGAAGATGATTTTGGGCCTTTAAATTTATTTATTTTATTTTATTTTATTTGGTACCAGGGATCAAACTCATGACCTTGCACTTGCCAGGCAGTCGCTTATGGTGCTGAGTTAAACTCCTCATCCCTAAATTTATATATTCTAAAACAAAGTCACAAAGTGGCTTTATAAGATTGTACTTCATATAAGTTCTTATTTGTAGCAGTGGTGAAGGAGTGCAATATATTACATTTTGAAACAATTGTCAAATATAAAATTGAAATCAAGTTTATAACTTTAAAGCAACATTTTTTGAGTAGCTATCTTTAAAAGTTGGTTGTACTATTTTCTAGCTCAGTAACTGAGATGCATGCAGAGACACAGGTTTTATAATACCACTCTTCTATAGCTTGCAAACATTTCCCTTTGGAAATATGAAAGAAAAAGTTATACTCCACTTATCACTCCCCCTTGCTTAAAGCTACCTTAACATAAAAGTAAATAATTAATAATGTGTAACATGATAAGAAGAATATGCTAAGAATATGATCAAATACTCTTTTATGAATCATAGCATAAAAACGTGCAATTTCCACGATTCTTAAATTATGATATGATCTCAACTGTCCAGCACAGTCCATAGTGATAAGAAAACATTTCTAAGATACCCCACATTTACTTATAGACTGGAGTTGAAGAAGGAAGAAGAAGGAAGAAACACAAATTCTTTTAAATAACAGCTCTGAACTAGGTTAACAAAACACATTGACAAACAAAACTACTGCTCCATATTCCTTAAGTGTATGTTAAAATCCTGAAGTCTGTTTACAAAACAAACAAAGTAGGAATCACCAAGTACTTCTTATAATGAATTCCTCTATTTCTAAGACTTTTTCCACTGTATCTTTTCCTGTGCTTCTTATCTATGCCCAGTGATGGTTCATTAGGTAAGAGACTTGGGCATTTTTCCCTAAATTTTCATTATCAAACATTTTGACTTTTTTTCTATCTGGTGAGCATTGTTTTTAACTGCTTTCTGGACATTGAGATGATGGTTTGGGGAATTTGCCCCAGGATTAGTCATTTATCATTTTTTCTTGCCTCTGTAACAGTTAGATAAACACTGTTATTTCTGAGATTTACAGGTTTCTAAAATTTTTATTTAATAATAGAGAAATTTTTAGCCATAGGTCCCATATGCGGCCTCTGGATTTGTCTATAGCTATTTGAAATCCTGTGTTTGGAAAATGTTCTATTTTTTTCACCTCTTTTCCATTTCTTTTTCCCGTGTTTTTCTGTGCAGAATCACAGAATAATATAACTGTCACTGACAGGTGTAGAACTTGTAGAATATTGTCTAGGGAAATTAACTAAACACCTTAGGAGAAAAATGTACAGTTAACGTGAATTATAGAGCTTTTAGGTCCCCCAAGTGTAACGTGCAGTTCACTGATGCATATGCTGACGTTTAACTGGTCAGTTGACATTGTGATTTCAGAAAATCTTGGGACTGTTCATGTGAGTAAAATCTAAAGATTTCTAACACAGTGAGAAAAAAGGAAGAGGACAAATATACACAGACAAAAACTCTGATCATAGAATATTTTAAGGTAATTATGATAACTAAAGACAGAACAATAGAAAGAAAGCTAATAAATCTCTTCTTTTAGGTTTGCAAAAATTTTGTAGACATACAGCAAGAACATGTTACATAAAAAGGAAAAGCCAGATAAAAGAGAATAAGGCTAAGTATTTTCCATGTTAAAAATCCATTTTTACCTTTAAGTACAAAAGTAAAATGAATCTTCTTGAAGGAAAAGTACTGAAAATGGCAGTTAGATGGAAAAACCTAAATATGTGAAGTTCATATCCAACATACTTCAGCTGTAGAAGAGCCATGGCAAAGGAAAAGAAAACCAAATATATTTATTGGTGCTGATAGGACATTTCAGCTTCAAACTGAAGTGATTAGAATATTTCTTTTCATAAGAGTCAGAAAACAGCAAGAAATGTTAGGTGAAAATTGGCACATCACTGAAAATTCAGAATGCTATGGAAAATATTGTTAATGTTGTGTTCATATTATTCTACAGCCCAAGAGCATTTGTATAGCACCCCAGGAGAGAGTCTGTGAACATCACTTGTCAGTTGTTTGCTGTGGTGAGAACCTTAGCAGATGTACAATTCTCAATACAGGAACTCCATCATATTCGATCACATATACCCGCATCATTATCATTGTGTCTGCCTCCGAGACATCCAAACTTATTTATGGGTCAAATATGAAGGCTTGATAAACACACATCAGTCAGAAGCACATAAAATGCCTAAGTCATGTAGATCAAGAAGTTATTAACAGACTTTCAGTTAAGAGCAAGTTCTCCCTTAAATAGCTCTTTGAATATTTGAAGAGTTAGGTATAATATTATGACTTGTGTCTGGATGTCCCCCCAAACATTCATGATGTCACAGGGTTTTTTAAGAGTGAAAAATTTAGAGCTGAATTTAGAGCATGTGATGCTGAGATTAAGGATGTATGATTAGTAACTCAGTCCACTGTTGAGTCTGACATAGCTCTGTCTAGGATTAAGGGTGTGGGTACTATAACCATTCTAGAGCAGGTGGCCTGCATACAATATAAGGGGCAGAAAGAGTCTTGTCTCCCTACTTTGTCGCTTTCACTGTCTTCTGCCTTCCATGAACTGTGTTTTGCAAAGCCATCCTGCCTTGCCTTGCTTTCAGTCCAGTATGGACTGAAAGCTCTACAAACTTGAGGTGAGCAAAACTTTCCCCCCTTAACTCTGGGTGTTTGATATTTTGTCTCTGCAACAGGAGAAAAGTACCTAAGACAAAGGGGTTACAGTTGTTCAAACATAGAACAGCAGTTGAAATCTTACAGGCCAGGCAGTAAGAGTTTCAATATAACAAGCACTTGGCCAACATTTTTTATGAAATGCTAAGAAGCTTATGTGAATAAACTGATATTTTCAGAACTGCTAATGTGTGAAAAATGAGCATTATGTAACCAATTAAATGCAATACAGCTTAATCCGTAGAATTATACTGTGTATAGAGCATGATGTCTTATTTAAAATTTTTGAAGAATACTACACAGAAAATGAACTAATGGCCTGGAAAAAGGTGAAAGATACATTCCAAAAAAATTAAGTCATGTGAAAGAGTTGTGCTGCATACATTATTGTGAGGCTTATAAATTTGCTAGGGAGAGACTGTACAACAAATTGGGAGTGAAATTCAAATTCATCCTAGAACCAGTTGTATTTTGGGTTATGTAGTACGCAATTTTTTTCTGAAAAAAATAATGAAAATGCTAATCTTTATCCAAGACAAACTGATACATGACTACTGAAATAAAAAGTATAAAACTAGTCAAAATGCTTAATGCATTTTTAATTGTAAGGATTGTATAGAAAGTCATGAAAGAATATTATCCTTTGTAGGAGAAAAATTGACAAGATCGGCTCTACCACTAACATGACTACTGTAGACTTTTTGTCTTTTTTTTTTTAAATTTTAAAGATAATAAAATTCAACAAAACATAACAGAACAAAGTCAATCAAAACAAAGCAGTAGAACTGGTACAGAACTTCAAAGCAAGATACTAGGAAAACAATAGCTACTATAGTATATCTTGTTACCTTCACAATAGTTAACCATTACATCAGGTATAGTAAAATCAAACCAAAAACAAAACAGAATAAAACCAATCAAAACAGAATATGAAATAAAGCAAAAAAAAATCAAAATAAAGCAAAATGAGAACAATATTGGGCCTCAAAGATAAGACAGAAGGGAATTCCCCATATTTGCTATATTGTGTGCTGTCATCCTCCCAAGAGATACTCAGACTGCCGATCCCAGACCTGCAAAATCAACCAAACAATACAAGCATTTAGTTGCTTTATGAACCTTAGTTGCTATCAACTTAACTGGTCCTCCCAACTAGCAGACTGTTTATGGGGGTGGGGGGTTGGGGGTGTCTTGATTTTCATCTTGAGTGCTGGTAGGCACAGATCTTTCTCTTCCTGGAGTCCACACCAGTCGTGCACACTCACCAGGAAGGCAGGCTAGTTGTCTCTTGGTTGGATCCTCTCTGACCCAACAGGGCAGGTTCTCAGGAGGCACGGATCTTTCTCTTCCTGTAGATGCTTTTTGGATAAAGGCACATATCCTGCTAAACTTGGGAGGCAGAATAAAGTGGCCTGAGGTGAACATGGTAGCCACAGAGGAGGGATATGAATAGGGAATGAAGCTGGGCATGGTGGCGCACGCCTTTAATCCCAGCACTCGGGAGGCTGAGGTAGGCGGAGCGTTGTGAGTTCGAGGCCGGCTTGGGCTACAACGCGAGCACAAGGCCGGCCTGAGCTACATAGTGCGACCCTGCCTCAAAAAAGCTAGGGCCGGGAGTTTGGCTCAGTGCCTTAAGCGCCTGCTCTGGCAGGCGCGAGGTTGT
>RJWM01001205.1:0-68970 GCA_004363535.1 Dasyprocta punctata
AAAAAAAAAATTAAAAAAAAAAAACAGACATGAAAAATCAAATAAGTACTAATACACTTGTATTAGTGGATCTCAGTACCCCACTATCACAAATAGACAAATGAACTTGACAAAAAAATCAACCATGAAATAGTAGAACTGAACCAAACTTTTGAAGAAAAATATCCTTTTAGAGACACAAATGAAAGTATTGAGGGTTAAATGACACAAAGCTGTAATATACACAAAAATACTTCAAGGAAAAGTATAGTTGAAGCAGATACAGGAAGGCATCAAGAAATACTAAGTCTAGGTGACAGATCCTTACTACTCTATTTGTGTTTATATTTAAGTTTTTCTCAGGAAATAATTCTTCTTTAATGTATGTAAACACGATATATGATAGTCTCAAATTTGAAAAAAATTACAAAGAGAAATTGATAGATCCATTCCATGGTTTAAGTGTGTCCCCAAAAGTTTTAGGTGCTTGAATCTGGCCCCAGGTTTGTGGTGCTGAGATGGGGGTGCATTTCCAAGGTGCACAGTGGTTAGGTCATTGGGAACACCCCTGGAAAGGATTAATGTGCTTCTTGAGAGATCATGGCTAATCCTCACAAGCGTGAGTTTTTATAAAAAGATAAAATGTGGCCCCTGAATCACTCTGATTTCCTGCTTTTTCATAGGATAACTCCCTTCTTCACACAACCAGTTCCATTCTTTTTATCCAATATAATGTGACACAGCCCATGAGTCCTAGCCATGACACCGGTGTCATGCTATTTGGGTCCTCTAGCCAACACAATCATTAGCCCAATAAACCTCTTTATAAGCCTTTTTGCTATTTGTTACAATAGTATAAAACAGACTAGCACATTCCCTATCATGGCAAGATTTTAGCACATTTCTCTCAACTATTAATAAGTCAAATAAGTAAAATTTTAGTAGAAAAGAAGAGCCAAGTTTCCCCCACCCAGACCCCGTAAGTGACTGGCTGTTCTGGAGAAACACAGGCTGAATGGTAGCTACTGAAGTAAAATATAACTTAATGCTTGGTGTGTTTAGTGTTTCATTGACTTTGTAGGCCTATAAGCCAGTAGTCTGATCATCTATTTAGAGGTTAACAATATGCAATATAGCATCTATGGGGGATCTTCTTCAGAAGGTAGTAGCCATTTTTAATCCCCTATTATCTTGTTTTAAAGTCGTATATCATTTTCATTGTTTCATTTGGTTTGGTTTTATTCTGTTTTGTCTTGCTTTATTTTATTATATCTGATGGCATGGGAAGCTATTTCAAAGATAACAAAATAAAGTAGCCATTTTGGATTTACTATTATCTTGTTTCGAATAGCATTCATTGTTTTGCTTTTATTGGCTCTATTCTGTTTTGCTTGATTTTACTATGTCTGATGGTATGGACAGCTATTTTGAAGACAACAGGAGGCATTATGGTAGCCACTGTTGATTTCCTACTATCTTGTTTTGAAATCCTGTATTACTTACAGTCTTGTTTTGATTGGCAAAAAAAGAGGAAATATTAGTAGAAAAGATAAACAACACTAGTAAGTAAGATCAAATACTTGCTTGATTAATAGACATATATACCAATAAGCACTCAGCACCTAGCAAATAAATACACTTAAGCATTTTTGTACTAGTCCATAGTCAACAAATCTTTGAAATTAGCAAGGATACCCAACCTGGTTTTGTTCTCCCATCAATTTCCTTGAAGCCTTGCATTCATCCACCGTCCTCCCGTGTCTAGGTTTTGGTCACTTACCTGGTTTCTTGCTTTGCATGGACTCAGCTCTGGCACCTTCCATTCCTGTAGCTGTAAAACACTGCTCATTGCCATTACCTCCTCTCCTAACACTACCACTGATCTCAATCTTTCCAGAGCCTGGGCCAGACTTTGGCTTGGTGACTTCCATCTCAGGGATCAGTGTGAAAGCAACAGGAGTTCCTGCATCCAGAACCAGCTGACTGCACCAGAGAGCTCTAGCTTCCCCAGGGCTCTCTGAAAAGACTGAAACTTGGAAATTGTTGTCTATATGGTAAATGTTGAATAATGAAAGGCAGGAGTCAGGTAGGAGTCAGTCAATAAATTCCTCATCCATCTTCCCCAGGATGGAACTATTCAGAGAAGCTGTGATACTCAGGGACAGACCTTGTGATTCAGCAATGAGTCATGTTGTGATGAAGCTGAGATCCAATAAGCAACATAGTCACCTGTGTTTGTTTTAAATTGTTCCCTGTCTCACAGCATTTTCTCACTTACTCTTGCTTACCTGGTATAAAACACACACACGAACACACACACACACACACACACACACACAGACATACACCCTCTAGTGTTAAAATATAATTTAGAAAATTTCCATGGGGATTATATCCTAGTTAGAAAAACACAATAAATAAGCAAATAAATATATGTCAGGTGGAGGTGAATGCCTTAAAAGAAATAAGATAAGGAAGAAGTGACTGAGCTGGGTAGGAGATGTTATTAAAGATGTGGTGACTGTGTTGGTCAGTTTTCCATCACTATAATAAAACACTTGAGGCAACAAACTTATTTTGGCTCACAACTATGAAGTTCACAGTTTGAAGTCTATAGTTTTTGGCCCATTGCTTTGGGTCACTGGTAAAGTAGGACATTAAATGGGAACATAGCAACAAAACTGAGTTTCATCACCAGGGTACAAAAGAGACTGAAAAGGGGGCCAGGGTTCCACCATCCCCTTCCAGGGTGCTCTCCCAGTGACCTAAATCTCTTGCCCTAGGTTCCATTTCCCAGTGGCTCCACCACCTTCCAATAATGCCACTCTGGGGACCAACCCTTTAACACATGGGTTGTTGGGGGACATTCAACATCCAAACTATAGCAGTGTCCAAGGAAATATCCTCAAATGACATTTGAGCAGAGGTCTGACTAAACAAGAAAAATGGCTATCTATGGGAAGGGTATGCTAATAGAGGAACTGCATGTGCAAAGGCTCTGGGACAGGAGTGAGCCTGGTATTTGCAGGAACAAAAAAGAGAATAATGAGGTTAAAGTGGGCCGAGTCAGCAAGAGAATAACAGAAAGAGAAGAGGTCAAAGAAGCAATAGGGGCCAGAGCAATAAGGCCTTCTGGTCTTCTGTAAGTTAGAATGGAAGGTTCTGAATAGAGAAAAGAAAAAGACATCTGATTATCATTTTTCAAAGGTGTTATTAGCATGCAATGAAACTCACCATTTTTAGAGCAATGTTCTGCCAATTTTGACATTTATCTACAAGTCAACAACCGCCACCATGGCTGTATGAGTCCTAAAATGTCTTCTTTGTCCTTTGTTGCCATTATTTCCCCTTCCTACAATCCTGAAAATCACTGTTTTGTTTTCTGTCCCTATACTTTTCTTTTTCCACAATGGTATACAAAGGAGACCTGCAAGGTTTTATTTTTAGAGCAATTTTAGACTCACAGCAACATTGAGGACAAGGTACAGCAATTTCTCAGGCACCTGCCCAACATGAGCACAGCCTACTCCATTATCAACATTCCCCACCAGAGTGGTACATTGGTCATAGCTGATGAAGTAGGTACCTCTCTGCATCTGAATTTTGTTACTTAGCATAAAACCCTTGAGATTAATCCATGTCTGTACATGGCAATTTTTATTACTAGGGAGTGTTCCATTTACAGGATGTTTGACACTTGAGTCCACAGTGCAGTATATTTGAACATAAAGCTGATGGAATTTGATGATGCAAAGGTTTCAGAAAATAGGAGTCACAGCAGATTCTAATTTTTTTTTACCTGAATGAATGAGAGAGAAATACTGGTGAAGAATAGATTTTGCCTAAGAACGAGGTGTCACGAATTTGGTTTTGTCGCTACTCCCCTCCTAGCTCTGTCATACTCAGCCCTGCCATACTTAAGCTCTGCCCATCAGGTATGGGAGGGTGTAAGCTCAGAGATGTTCTCAGCGAGGTCTGGGGTCATTAGAGCTTTACCTTACATGGGCCCTTTTCAAGTATTGTGGAACAGTCGCCTGGCTCAGAAACTTCCTATATTTATATGGTGAACACTTTGTAGTTTTTAAAACATTTCACATCTTTTGCCTTATTTAATCTTCACAAGATCACCATGCAGTAGGTATAACAATCTCCCCCCACCCCATTTTTCAGGCTAGGCATTCAAGGCTCAGAGAAGAGAGCTAGTTTGCTCAAGGACACTTCATTAGTAGATGATAATAGAGTGAGAAATTGAACTCAGATCCATGGATTCTGAATCCAGCACTCTTCTTTTCCATGTGTGTTTAGAGGCAGTGGGAGGGGACTCTACATCTTACCTGCCAGCATTATCAGTGATTTTAAGTGATGAACCATGAGAGAACATCCCGCTGCTGCTGCTGTGTGCATTTTTGCTGTTTCAGTGGATATGGTGCAATCAGAATGCCAGGGAAAGTGCCACCCACATACCTGGGGAAGTGGGAGCTTTGGGGACTCTAAACTGAAAGGGTCTTCAGTTTTCTCAGACTTCAACGTTAAATCTGCTGTGTAAATAACCAGAGTATGGGTTTGATCCTGTGTCCCTCCCATACACACACAAAGTCTTGTGTAATTGTGTCATGGACAGGGCTGAGTCTGGCCTTCGTGACTGGTTTGTTGTCTAGTGCTGGGATTGGTGATGTGAGTGCTGCAACCGCCCAGGGGTGGAGCTGGCATACAGCATAAGGGCAAGAGGAAGGCATGTCTTTGCTCTTTCTCTCTCTTGCCAATTCACCTTGCTGTTTGGTGGCCACCATGAATGGCTGCTCCACCACACCGTGCTACCTTGGAGCCAACTAATTATGGACCTGAAACTCCCAAGAACTGTAAGAAATAAACCTTTCCTTCCCTAATTTTGGGCATCAGATATTTTGTCTCAGCAGCAAGTGAAAGGTAACTAAGACAACCAGTAACACAGTAGGGACAGAGACAGCATGGCAAGGCCTCTTGATCTTGTGGCCAGTCCCCTTTACAAATTTACTCACATTGATTTCCTCTCTTCTGTCTGTGGTGGAGCTGTGATTTCAGGCCAATTATTCCATCTGGCCTCTGAATCCCATCAACTTGGGTCCACCCAAGTGACTTTTCCCTATCAGCAACTCCTGTCTCTCCATCTCAACTGTCTTCCCCATCCACATTTAACCTGTACTGTTTCCTTTCTTTTAAAGAAAACCATTCTCTCCTTCATAACTTGGCCAATGGCTTTCAGGGCTAAGTTACTTGAAATTGTACCTTTTGTTTTGATGCCACTTCCCCCTCCACCATTCACCTTTTTGAGTGCTGGGACGAAACTTCTGCCACCTTCTCCTCTTGGCCATTCCAATCTAATCGCTGGGTTTGCCGGGGTCACCAAGAACCTTACTAAACACTGATCCTTAACTTAGCAATGGCTACCCTGTTCCTAATATTCCTGGCTACCTTAGCCTCGAAGACTTCTCTCTGCTTTTGTTTGAGCCCTTCTTCATTGGCCCTCTTTTGGCTTCCTCTTCCTCCAATCTGGAGCTGAATGTCAGAGCCCAGGGATCTCCCTTCCCGTGGCCTAGATGAGCCCACCTGCCCATCACTTCCTTCTAACATCCAGACTTCTTACTGGTAACTGCCTATCATTTGGGAGTAGATGTGCCGGGACATTGTATCTTCTGTTCAGCATTCACGTTTGCACAGATGCCCCCAGCCTCCGGGAAAGCTGAAAGTGCAAGGTGCAAGGGCTGCTCTCCACTGGGAGTTAATCTCACCCAGTCTGCAGTGGTGAATGAAGGAAACTGGCTAAAGACAGGATGTAGAGAAGGAAAAAGGGAAAATGAAGTTCAAAGGGCCTTTCAAAAGAAATCTTTTCTGTTCATTTGGAAGCAACTATTCAGGCCTTTTCAGGTCAGAAAAGACTATATCTCTGTCATGGAAGTAGCAGAGGAAAGAGATCAGGCTTGGGAAGGGGAGAGAGGAAAAAGACAACCTCCTCCTTTCTGGACACTGCTACAGACACATGGAGGATAAGTCCCAGGTTTTGCACAAGGGCCATTCTGAAAGGTCCCCTACGCACATACTACACTTTTACACTCATTTTCAAGTTTACAGACCCATAAGATCCATCAGAGTTGTGTACTTACCACCAGCTCAGATGAAACCACTTAATTTATGTGTACTTAAGCCCTGCTTAGTTAGCATGGGGCTGGCAATGGGTTTAACAGGGTGACCCCATTTCCAGGTTTGCCCATCATAGTCCTAACTCTTAATTTTGTTATGAGACATTGGATCATCTGTCAGTTAGAACTATTGGCCATAGAAAGGCAGTGGGGATGAAACAGAGCAATGATGGGAACCTAACCAGGCCTTGCACTGATCTTTATGGAGGAAACTGCAAGTTCATTGCATAGCATTCAAGGAGTGTTACAGACTCAGGCTTGGCCCAGAAACCTTAATGACTATCAGGTATATAGCAGATAGGAAGGTGGCAGGAGGTCCCAAACAACAAACAATACCTAAAAACAGGTGTATTGGTCACTTTCTTGTCACTGGGCCAA
Organism: Dasyprocta punctata; assembly: GCA_004363535.1. Taxonomy (NCBI): domain Eukaryota; kingdom Metazoa; phylum Chordata; class Mammalia; order Rodentia; family Dasyproctidae; genus Dasyprocta; species Dasyprocta punctata. The sequence goes on from RJWM01001205.1 coordinate 6,534, forward strand.
AAATACCTGATACCCACAATTTAAAAAGGAGAGGTTTATTTTGTCTCACATTTTCAATGAATTCAGTCCCTGGTTGGCTGGCTCCAAGGCAAAAGCAACATGACAGAGCAGCATGGTGGGAAAAGCAGGGTGGAGAAGCAGAGAGAAAAGGGAGGAACCAGGGATGAGAACACACCCTGCCAAGCCATGGCCCTGGTGACCCACCCCTTCCAACCAGATGCTCCTAACAGGAGACTTTTGGGGAATATTTTAGACCTAAATCATAATGACAGGGAAACCTGGAGAATCCAAGCAACAGATGCATTCAGCACCTGAGCTCAGGGCACAGAGACTCCAGCTGAGGGCTGGAGAAAGCAATGCTGACTGGGACAGATGCTGGGATGCACCGCCTTAGGGCCCTCTGCCTGCCTGGGTCCTTTATATATAAGGAAGAGTCTTTTAACATTTGAGAATTTAGTGTCTGGAACCATTTGAAATACAGTCTGAGGTGAATCCATTGAAGAGAGGACTATAGCATGATGAGAAATTATGGTGTTATAAAGCCCAGTGAAGTAAACAAACATACGCACACTGATACAATAGTCCCACTTGACCATGGTGCCACAGTACATGGTCTCAGTTACCCAATTTCAAAATATTAATATTTGCCTTGAGTCTGAAAATACTAGTATTTGAGACAGAGAGAAACCAGTCCTGTGTGGTGGCATATGCCTACAATGCCAGCACTCAGGAGGTTGATGCAGGAGATCACAGCAAATTCAAGGTCGGGCTGTTCTACATAGTGAATTCAAGCCAGCCTGAATTACACAGTGAGACCCTGTCTCAAAAAAAAGAAAGAGAGAGAGAGAGAGAAACCACATGTATGTAACATTTATTACAATATATTGTTATAATTGTTCCATCTAATCATTATCATTAATCTTTTACTTGCCAAACTTACATATTAGATTTATCATAGGTGTGGTGTATATAGGAAAAAGCATAGGATACACAGAGTTCAATATTCTCTGCAGTTTCAGGCATCCATGGAGGGGAGTCATGGCACACAGTCATCATATTTGTGCCCCCAAATCCCTCCAGGCTGGAATCCCCAGCAGCTGGAAACCCCTCTTGGAGTCAGGCAATCATTTGAAGCAGATTTTTCCCAGATATAAATGCTAATCTGGGAAGGAAGGAGGTTGGGAGAACTTGAGGGAAAGGAGGGGATGGCGTTTGGTGGTACTGGAATGAAGGGTCATGAATACATGGAAGACCCTGGCATTGATTATAATACTACAGGACTACCTTTCAAACTTCGCCAGAGAAGGTACCAAAACTAAAACAATCTGAATGCCTGTGAGTATGCCAGAAACTTCTAGGTATTTTACATGTACACCTTGCCTAGGCAAGTAACGTTTTAGACTGAGGGTCAGAGAAGGTAAATCTGTTTCAATTACAGCTGGCGGGAACTCCTTGCCAGCTATATAGCTGTCACCCAACTCCCATTTATCCAAAAAAAGAAACCCCAAACCCCAAATTATTAAACATAATTTTATTTCATCCAGAGCAAGCTAAATACAATTCTACAATGCAAAACATATTGTAGAGGCAAGATAGTTTGATCACATCCATTCTGTGCTTGCACATCTGTACCTCCCAGAGGCACCCACAGACCTGAGGCCTCCTAAGGCCCGTCACTGTATCATTCAATCTATAAAGGTATATAGGAAAATTGACTATGTGCATTGTCATCCAAGCCAGAGAAAGAAACCATGTATAAGATAGTCAAAAGCATTGCATATCAGGTGGGAGGTGGGAAGGCAGGAACTCCAACCTGGGACAAACTAAGGTGCAGCAAGCTATAGGACTTTCCCCAGAAGTCCCTCCTCTTGGCACTTCCTTCTCCCAGCCCTCCAATGGCAGATGTTTGTAACTGTAAGGTGGAATCACAGAAAGATGAATCCTGTAGCATAGCCAGTCTTCCCCTGTCTCTTGTCCTCCCTCAGTTTACAGTTCAAGTCAGAGAAGACGGTTCCTGAAATGTGCACTCTCCCCCATTATGAATTGTCCTTCCACATACAGCCCCCTCACGCCACAGTCACACCTCTTCACCGGGCATGCATGTCATAAGCACACACCACACGCACTCCACACAACACACCCTCGCCTCCTCACAGCCCTCACACTCCTGGCTCCACAAGAATTGGCCAGCCAGATGCATGGGAAGTCTCCAGCCCATCAGTCCTCTCCCAGGCCTCTCTAGCATTACAGGTTCATTCTGGCTGCCTTCTGCTCAGTTCCTACACAGGGAAAGAACCTCAGGCTCAAATGTAGATGTCCTATTTTGAGGACGAGGATAAGGAGCTCTGAGTTTTGCCCTTGGTTTCACTGGTGTCATTGTCAGGGCAGCTGCCTGTCCCCTTAGCTCCCAAGATCAACTCTAGAAATGGCCCTACTTAGCCCAACAACTCTGGACACTCCCTCCCCAGGTCAGAGACCACCATCAGAGACTGGCATGCACGAAGAGTCTGCTTGGGGAAAATGGCTTTGTCAATGATACAGCCTGTGGCAAATCCATGCCAATGATTTTCCACGGGCATGATGCTGGCATTGGGACAGAACATTTCTTTGTTGTATGAACAAAGTTTAGTACCCTTAGTCATCACCCACTAAATGCTAAAGGCATTGTAACAACCAAAAATACCCCCTCTGTAGTCCCAAGCACTTCTTTTGAAAACCACCAAGCAAGAGCCATAAACAAGATGCTTTAAGCATGAGTTGGAGTCAAGGTTTTCAACATTGTAAAGACTAAGGAATTCCAGAGGGGGAAAATGAGGAGTGCGTGTGTGCGTGTGTACATGCCTGTGTGTTTCTGTAAGGAAGAGATACAGAGATGAGGATGAGATCAACTTGGAACAATGTCTCCAATTATAAATCCTGCTTCTCAGATGCTTTTCTAAGCTGAAATTAAAAACAAAACTTGCCAAGCCTCACGACAGTCCGGTGAGGTAGGTAAGTATTATTATACCCTTTGGAGAGATGGCAAAAGCAGAGCCCAGAGAAGCTGCATGGCCCACCTCTAAGTTATCAGTAAACTGGGAGAGAGGAGAGGATGACACCCTTCCTCTGTTGTTCCACATGCCTTGGGGACCTCTCAGTAGAGCCAGAGGAGCTCTGCAACACTCTGTCTCTCCAACAGCTGACACTGAGCAGGGAGGAGAAAGCAGTTTTGCATGAAGGCAGCTAGAAGTTTTCTGAATGGCTGGGGACTCTGGTTTTTCTGCTCCCAAAGCCAGAGAAATCTGAACCCCAGCCCAGAATGTGTTTGGGGTGAAGGACAGGAGGGGAGGAGGCAGATTGGAGTGGGAATTTGCAAGTCCACCAGCTTGAGCGAGGAACATGCCACAGCCATGAGAACCCTCAGATGCTGCTGTTCCTCAGACTTCCCCAACTTCTATCCTCAGAGAAGATGAAGCTGTCTCTGGGCAGGGAGGACCCTGAAGCAGTCCCCATACCCTCGGAAAGGAAGGCTCTTCCTCTCCATCCATCCTTGGTACCCAGAGGACAGTGTCCTATAGGAAATCCTTTAAGGGAGCAAGTGCATGGGAACAGATGGTAGAGACTCCGTTACTGTATCTCCCATGTCCATCCCACACAGACCCACACAACAGACCCATCAGCAGGCCCACTTCCAACACTCTCTCGTCTCCCTGTCAGGGTCCCAGATGGAAGCACTTGGTAAGTGTCTCCAAGTCTTAGTCCCTGGCCAAGGGGCCATCAATAACATAACTTCATGGCCTCCTCCACAACCTTGTGGAGGGGAAGGCTGGGGAACCCCTGCCACATTGCACTGTGCAGTCTGGTCAGGGATGACAGGTTGGGAAGGGAGGAAGGGAAGGCAGGTGCTGGGACTCAAGGAGCTAAGGCACAGTCTAGCCCCACACTCAAGGGGTGTGCAAACCAGTTCTGCAGCAAGCTCCCTGCTCCTCCCAAAACCCAGAATAAGAAAAGGGGAGCCTGCTGAGCAGAAAGCAGCTAGAAAACCTGAGGGCTCTCTCATCCAAGGAAGAGGGTCCCTGAGGTGAAGGCAAACGCGGGGCTGGGGGATGCGCAACCCCAGGCACAGGGGCAAAGGCGCGGCAGAGGGGCACCGGAAGAGCAAGCCAATGGAAGGGCATGGGAGATGGAAGAGAAGAGGCTGCAATCTCTCCAGCAAGACGATACCCCCCGGTGTTTCAAGGGAAAAGAAAGAGCAGGGGAGCCAGGCTCAGAAGTGCCCTCTGTGGCAATGGTCCTGCAATGCCAAAGAGAGGAACTGCCGACATTGAAGGCCTGGGGTGGGCATCCCAATGACTAAAAGGCCCAGGAGACTGGCTTACCCACCTCTGCAGCCCCACCCCCAGGACAAAATCCTAGGAAAGGCATAGGCAGCACTCCAGTGCTCCAGAAATGATCGAGGGGCCTCTCAGCAACCTGGAGGGCAGAAGGCTTGGCAAGGCAGGCCGGGACCAAGGCATCCAGGCCTACCTGGGAAAGGGGGCTTAGAAACTCAGAGGAAGAGGCAGGAAAGGGAGATGGGACAAGGCAGAGGCACTCCAGCGTGGCAGAAAGGGAAATGCCCCACTTGAGGGACTGTGGGAGACCAGGCGTCTCATAAAGCCCAGCTCGCCTCTCACTGTGCCCCACCTCCAGCAGCTCCTGCCCCTCCGTCTTCTCCACAGTTCTCTAGCACACTTCTCACCATCAAAAGAGTTCCCTTCACCCCATCTCCAGGGTCTAGCTTGTTGGGCAGTCCCCACTGACCCCCCAAGTCCCTCTTACAGAGAAAACAGAAAGAAAACCAAAGCTGGATTCACTCAGAGTGGGGATCCTGAGAAAACCACATTTTCTAGGTGTTGGGGAACCAGCCCCTCAACACCATCTCAAGCCCTCCTTTTCTTTTCTGACTTCCACAGGCCCCATCCCCTGGTCAGCCCTTGTCCCTGTGAAGCCCTGGCCAGGGAGGGGGTTGGGGCAGGCCAGACAGAACCCCAGTTTCTCCCTTCCCAGAAAGACTACAGTTTGAGCCAAGCAGCAGATGTCTCAGGCACATGGGTTCTACAGACAGGGCTCAAGCATCAGTGTCATGGTCAGAAAGCAAGGCTCCCTGTGCTGCTTGGCCCAAAGCAGGGCCTCACACTTTTGTGGGTGGCTTCTCTTCCGCCTTGGAGCCTGGCAAGCCATTCTCCGTGTTGTCGTTTCCTGAGGAACTCACGAGACACTCTTTCCTGGAGAGAGAGAAACACATGGGTGAGGAAAGTAAGGAATGGTTAGGGAGGGAAATGTTGCCCCAAGTTCAGTCCTAAACCCACTTCCCAGACTTCTTAGAGCAAAGGTATCAAAAGACCAAATCACCTAACATTTCCGTACCTCAGGTTCCTCAACTGTAAAATAGATGTAACCAAGACACCATCTTCATGGGGTTGCTATGAGGAGAAGGGCATTTAGAAGGGTGCAGACATGGAGAAAAGATTCACTGAGGCTTAGCAGTCACCCAGTTGTTTAAACATGGCAGAGGCCAAGGGGCACTGGGTGCAGTTCCCAGAGGCTAGGTCCAGGTGGTGCCACCCAGGGGGAAAGGGTGCAGGCCACTGAGGAGACAGTGAAGCGACAGAGCTCCTCCCCCGCAGGGCCCGGCAGACCAGAGGTAGGAGAGTGAGTGTCATACAGGGAAAGCAGGCAGCAAATCTGGCATCAAGGTGCCACATCTGGGCAGAGGGGTGGGACAGGGCAGAGGCAGAGGAATGAGGGACAGATGGGAAGGCTTCTCCCAGGAGCCACTTCACCTTGACTGCCCTGGCTGACTGGGCTCCAATATACTTTTCTCTACCTCCACAGCAGGGCCCAGGCTAGGTCTCCTGCTTTTTGCTTTAATGCAGGCTTTCTACGATGCTCAAGCAACACCCTCTGGCTTCCTGGGGTCTGTCCCCTCCCCCACCCCCACCTCTCCCCACCCAGGCCTGTGCCCCCATGACAGACTTGCTCACCATGGCAGGGCCCTGCAAGTCCTTGCCAGGGTCCTGCAGCCAGAGGGAAAGCCACACACAGCCTGGGCTCCCAGTTCCCCAAGGGTCTGTCCCTAGACCCCTTGCAGGCTTTTTTTCCTTCTGTCCCCACACTCCCACTGCTACAAAAAGGCCTTGCTCTCCACATGCCCACTGCCCAGAGCCTCTGCCTCGCTCTCAGCTTCCCCCGCCAGGAGCACTTCTTTTTCACTCTCCTCAGCAATGAAATCATAGCCACCTTGAATACGCAGCAGATCCCAATATTACTGGTGAACCCTGTAGCCATTTTTTATCATGACTTTTGGCAGGGACTGATCCCTTGCACTACATCGATGAGGGTAGACATCATGTCTCCTTTACTGAAGGGCAGAATCTTACGCCTTTCAGACTGCCCCACAGCACCTAGTGTGGTGCTTTGCCACTGAATGAATGAATGAATGAATGAACTCTACTAGGTACGCCCAATGAGTCAACAGGATATGGTGGCAGTGGTTTTAGGGTTGAAGGCAAATCAGTCAAGAGTTCAAATTCTAGCTATATCATTTACTAGCCTTCAGCCATACTGAGTTGCTTTCATTTTGCTCCATTGTAAAATAAAAATGGAAATACTGTATAAAAATGCCTGGTGGAGCACTGAAAGCATGATAAGCATTCAGTAAATGACAGGAAGAGTTATTGGCCTGGCTTGTATCTCGATGTCGCCCCATAGCCTCATGGGGTGGGGCTTTGGAGAGTGACTGGAGCGTGGATGGGTGTGTGATACCCATCAGAGGATCATCACTGAGTTTATGCTAAATGTGGTGGTAGGAGGCGAAGCCTGGTGGAGAAGGTGGGGCACTGGGGGTGTGGCCTGGAAGGATCTACCCCCCACCTCCTCTCTTGATCTCTTTTTTCTTCCCACCACCACGTCATGAGCTGTTCATGCTCTGCCTTGTCACCAGCCTAAGGACCGAAGCCTCCAGAAACTGCACCAAAATAAACTTTTCCCCCTTTAAATTGTGGGACTCAAGTGCTGTGGCTCAGGGTATTGTGTCTGAGCAAGGAGAAAAGAACTAAGACAGTTATTATCTGTAACAATCAGTGTCCTAACAAGAAAACGTTTAGCATGCCTTTTTTTCTTTTTCTGTCTCTTTTGATTTGCATTTTTGTTTTGTGGTGCTGGGGACAGAACTCAGGGTGCACGTTAGGCAACTATCTGCTAATGAGCCTGACACCCTCATCCCAGCATGCCCTATGGCCCCAAAGGATCGCTGCTGTAAAACCATATGTTGAAAAACTTACCCTCTGGCTTTGCTCACCACTGGCAGGAGGACTGGTTATTAAAAGCAAAGCCTGGTCATCACCTGGCATAGTGCCTTGCACACAGTACCTCAAAAATAGGTACCAAATAAATGAATGAGTGAATGAACCCTAGATATGCCCAATAAATCAATCGGATATGGTAACAAAGGTTTTAGGGCTGAAGCCAAATAAGTTGGAGCTCAAAGCCTAGCTCTGTCATTTACTAGCCATGTGGCAAGCTCCATCCCTCTTAACACTGCTCTGGCCACAGGGCCGGCAGACCACACCCTCTGAAGTTCCTCATCTCTGCCGAGGGCCTGGGGCCCTCCTGCTCCCTGCCCTGGAGCTGCTCACTTAGTGTCCCCTCCTTGTCTTCAGTTTCCTTCCCTTCTCATGGGGGAGTTTCCGCCCTTTCCACCTGGACTCTCCGCAGAGCAGAGGCAGTGGGCAGGAGCACAGCAGTTCTTTTCGCATCCCCGAGTCACCATGGTCCTTGTGCTGCAAGGACAGCCACCTCATCTCTTGTCTTTTCCTGGCTTCATAAGATTCACTGCCTGCTGCTTTGAAGCCTGCCTGACACTAGGGCTTGCACTCTTCGTCTCTACCCATCTCTCTTCTCCTTCCCTTATAGATGTTTACTTTTTGTGGTGCTGGGGATGGAAGAGATCTTTGGTGCTAGGCAAGTCTTTCACCACTGAACTTATCCTAGGGCTTCATGGGCAGCCACATCAGCCTGTGTTTTACTTTATTTTTATATACCCACTTGAATTTTCAGAATCTCACAGCAAGAGACTTTCATCTCCCTAGAAGGGTTCCATTTTAGAGCTTCTGTACATGGACTCATATTTTCTCTGATTAAAAAAAAAAAAAGCTTCCTGAGTACTCTGATAGGTCCTTAGGGCTGGGGGTACAAATGGAAAGAGCAAGGCCAGCGGGGTGGGACAGAAGAGCAAGTGAACTGTACTCAGGTTCCTAACGAAGTTAGCGCACTCAATAGCTACGCACTGGGAGGAGAGGCGAGAAGAGAGATTAGGAGAGGGGCTGAGTGCCAGGGACACAGTTAGGGAGAACACAGACAGCTGTGGGATTAGGAAGACAGGGTGGACTGAGTGCAGCGGGGAGGCGACAGGCTGATGGTGGGATGAGGGGACCAAAAGCTGAGGAGTGGTGGGCTGGCAGGAGCACAGGTAATACAGTGAGAAACAAAGGAGCTAAGTGATTCTCTTCCATCCTTTCATCTAACTCTAAACAGTACCCAGAGGTTATTCCTGCTTCCATTATCCTAAGAGACGCACAAACTAAAATAAACGCCTAGGAGATTGCCATGCCTTAGGCGAAAGTACAGGTACTACTAGGAGTAGGCCTGGCAGGCTGGTTCTTCCCTTGTCATACACAAGAAGCTGACTATTACTGGCCCACTCAACTGTAACACAGGGGTGTGCGTGGGAGGTCAACTCACTTCTTCTCACGGGTTTTCTTGAGGACGAAGGCAATGAACTTCTTCAGCAACAGGATGAAGACCAGGAGCCCGATGACCCCGCCCACCACGCCCAGGATGATCAGTGTCACTGTATTGTCCACTTTTTCCACTGTGTGGCCAGAGAAGGGAGGAGAGGGTGGGGAGAGGAGAGGAGAGGTCACCTGGAGCCAGCACTGGGGCAGCACAGGGGCTGGCAGGCAGCGAGGCTGGAATAGGACACCCACCAGGCTAAGGCACAGAAGTTTCCTCACCTGCACCACACACAGTCTCCCCACTCACACGGAAGGTCACAAATAAATCAGAACTGGAGTTCACAACAACCAGGTTTGGGTCACAACTTGACCCTCAAATTGCCACATGAAAACTGCATTGCCTCTCTTTATGCAAAAGACATCTTCACAAAAGGAAAGAAAAGACATCCTCATAGCTTCCTGTCTTACCTCCTTCAATTGTTGCTTTTTCCAGTGAAGATTCCCTGGCCACCCTGAAAACACCTATCTTGCTTTGCTGCTTTTTTTTTTTTTTCCTACAACACTACCCATGTTCCCTCACACAATATAATCTGACAACAGGATTGGTTTTTGGTTTTTTAAGACAGGGACTCATTATGTAGCCCAGGCTGGCCTCAAATTCAAAATCCTCCTGCCTCAGTCTCCCAAGGGGTGATGCTACAGGTATATGTTTTTAAATGCTATTGCTCACTGACTAGAAGGGGAGGAGAGCAATCTCCCCAAGCAAGAATAAATCTGTCTGGTTCACCTTGCACCCTCACACCTAGAACAGTATCCACCACTTGCAAGTGCTCAGTAAGTACTTGCTGATTAGATGGATGAATGACTCTGAAATGGAAAGAAGAGCTTGAAGGAACTTCATGGGGAGCAGGGGAATTAAGGTGAGTGAAAGTAGCTAACTCAGTCCCTGGCACCCCAAAATACTCTACCAATATTCTTCCTTCCCTTCTCCTCCTTCTGAAAGGCTGAGCACAAAAGAGACAGAACCAAACAGACAGGAAGAGGTGACACCAAACTCAGAGCTGATTTAGATGACATCGAGCTCAGAAAAACCTGGCTTTAGCAAAACCAAAATTGAATTCCCAGTGTCCTCCTCTCCAGGCACTCTGTGTCACCCACACAGAAGGCAACAGGATCCAGATCCTTGAGCAGCACCCCCTTCCTTTTCCTTAGCTCCCATACTGCCCCAGCCTTCCAGGACCCCTGCCCACCCTGCCCACCATGAAGCCCAACCTAACTTCTCCTACCCTGCTTATCTTCCTCTGCTTCTCTGGGGGTCATGTGACCACCTGGCTCGATCACAGGCACCCTAATTGGCCCACCTGTGTCAGACTGCAAACCCCAAGTAGGAGACAAGCTCCCAGAAGGGAAGGACCATGTCTCATTCCAGCTCCCTTGCAGGTTTCTCTACTGACAACACAGGTATATTTCAGTCATCCATGCATGTCTTCTGTCCTACCCTGAACTGAACACTCCTCAGACAAGAACACTGCATCATTCATAGCATTTGTTTGTAAGACACTTAACATTCAGACATAAAATACAAGCTGCAGCAATAACCAGTATATACAGAGAGAGCTTGGTTGGCTACCACCTGTTTCCCACTCGCTCTTCTAACCCTCTAAACAACCCTAAAAGAATGCAGCCACAGGCCCACTTCACTGTCCTGGAAAACAAGGCTCAGATAGGCTGTGTATTTCACAGGCTACTCAATAGCAGAAGAGTTCAAACTGAATTCTTCTAACTACCGGGTATAATTACAGTAACCCTAGAGAGTGTAAAGCAAAAGAAAGCACCAGTGTAGTGGTGCTCCCAGGTCTGCCCCATTCCACTGCCCTGTTCTCCCCCTGGTCCCCATGCATACATTTATCAACGACATGGAGGATGATGGTGGCCTGGTGCTCAAGGTCCTTCTCCTTGGGGTTCTTCACATGACAGGTATATTTGCCTGAGTCACTGAACTCCAGGTCCCTCAGAAGAATGGAAATGTTGTTTTTCTTCTCCTTAGTGGTGCCCACCAGAGTGATTCGGTCATCATCTTTGAACTTCAACTTGGGATCAGACTTCTCATTCTTCACAGTCCCGTCTATAAGCTGGGAGGTAGACAGGAAAGAATGAGAGGGGTCATGAGTCATGCAACATTCAGCCCCTCCATGGGTGCCTGTCCTGTCTGGGTCCAGGAAGAGTCTGCAGGGCAAGGGGCCTGGCCCCCACTGATTTCCTCTGCCAATGTCAATAGCTCCACCTGTCTAACCTGAATTGTGCTGAGTTCCTTTTATTAAGGACCCCCTGAAATGCAACATGCTTCTTACTGCTCTCTTCATAAAAGCCTTTTCAACGATGACCTGTGAATGCCATATGGGCTTCCCCCTGCACTTCCCTGACTTAATTCTAGCCCCCCGCCTAGAGCTGGGTCAATGCTGCAGCTCTGTCCATCAGCATCCTAAGAGGTCTGTGTTCAAGTTCACTCCAAGCAGAGCTTGGGCTCTTACAGCTTCTCCGTGTTACCTGAGGGGGGACCCCTGCTGGGTTGCAGAGATCTCAGCACACACTTGCTGGCTGATTCACCCCTACTCTGCCCTACCCCAGTGCAGCTCTTACAGCCACCCTGCTCCTCTCCCACTTCCTGTCTCCTTCCCTCCAAATCCAATCCCTCTACCCTTTCCTCATTCAGAGACTTCTCACTTTGTCTCCAACCTGCCCAATGATCTTTTTCTCTCTTGTTTATTCCACTAACTATTAATTTTCACACAATCAATCCAAGTTCCTGGTTGGTCCGTTGGTTTGTTGGTTGATTGGTTGGTTTTTGGGGACAGGGTCTGGCTCTACAATGCAGTCTGGCCTCGAACTCACAGCAATGCTTCTCCCTCAGCCTCCTGAGTGCTAATCACAATGTTCTAGGTATTTCCTAAGACCAAACAGAGGACTCCAGCCAAGAACTCCAACAGCCCCAAGTTCTGGCAACACTACCTAAGCATCCCTCCCACTCAAAGTCTGTCTGGAAGAAATACTTCGAGATAGGGTATCAAAAGGTGGGTGCTAGGGCCTATCACAAAGGGGATCAGACAGAAGGGGCCAGAACCTGGGATGGGAGGCGTGCTTGGGAAAGAGACAGAGAAGAGACAAACCATCTGGGCTGCCCTGACCCTCTCACCACGACTTACAGTTTTGGAGGTATCACTGTTATTATAGGACCACCAGAAGCGAAGGTCCTCGAAGCCAAAGCAGCTGGAAAAGGTGCAGGGCAGCAGGATCTCGGTGCCATTGACAGCATAGATGGTGGTGGCCTTCCCCACAGACACCTCCAGCGACAAGGACATGGGAAGCAGCAAGAGACCTGTGTAAGGGGCACGGCCTCCCTTAATACAACTCCACGGGAATCTCTAGGCTGCGGAGTCGCTTGGCCAGGCAGGGAGGCCTCTGTCAACCTCAGTGTCAACTTCCGGAGGACAGTTCTCTTCATTCCTCTCGACACTCCCTGAGCCACCCGCTGTATTTCTCCACCTCTCCCCCATCCGGCTGGATTGAATCCTGGACCCTTCAGTTGCCCTTGTGAAACTCCGGATGACCACCAGGGGTCACCCCAACCCAAGAAAAGGAGGATCTGGTGGTTTTTGCCGAGAACCCAAGCCCCCGCCCCGCCCCCTCACCTGGAACCAGTCCCCGAGCGCACCCGGGAAGAGTGGGGAGGGCGCTCTGCTGTGTGCGTGGGAATTTCCCCTAGAACCGGGCAGCCTCTTCCTCCGGTTTGCCGCATTCGGGGTTGGGGGATGGGCGAGAGCGGCGTCCCTAGGGAGATGGAGGAAACTCGGCCGCCGCAGTCCGCGCACAGTCCAGGAGACGGCAGAGAGACACGCTAAGGGGGTAGATTCGGAACGAGCTGGAAGGCACGCGTGCAGGTCCGCTGTCCCCTCCTGATCCAGAGGAGCCCGGCCTCCCCAGCCGCACTCCGCCCGCTCAGCCCGGGAACCGCAGCGACTCGCCTGCGGCTCCTGGCGCCCGCTCCGCAGAGCCCCAGTGCGCGCCGCCGAGACGGGGCGGCCTCTGGACCCCTCTTCCTCCTCCTCCTCCTCCTCCTGAGTCCTCTACCCGGACCCGGTCTCCTGGTCTCCCCCGGTCTGCACACTCTTCAAGGAAACTCGCCTCGCCTCAAGGTCGTTGGGGGAAGAGGGTCCCTAAAGGGGGTTTAGCTGTCGTTGCCCCTAGGGGAAAAGAGCACCTTCTCCCATCCTCTCCGGCGTCTAACTTAACTCCCTTGTGCTGCATCGCAAATCAGTTTCCTCTTGTGTCACGCACAGGAGATGAAGATGCGTGGTGCTTATGAGCAAAGCTTTCGGAATGACAGGGAAGGAGCTCCAAGGAGCGCTGGCAGCCCTGCTCCCAGGAACGGGTCTCCTCACCTTTTTGGAATCTTCCTTGATTTTGGAGGTGAAATGAAGTATTCGCAGACCACCACCACCCCCGTTCAGAAATCAACCCCATGGTCCAGTAACTCACCCATGATCCCTGCCACTGCCCATAATAGCAGCAATAGCTGATATTGAGCAATTTACTATGGGCCTGGCACATGTCATCCTCACACCCATTTTAAATCCCTAATAGAGGTGGAGTTAGGTAACCTTCCTAAAGTCAGTGAGAGAGATAATTCCAGCATCCAATGGTACCGAAACAAGAAAATACCTCCTCATATCCCAAAATAGCCAACTTTGTCCCTAGGGCTCCTGAAAAAGTAATAATTCATTGAGTCCTCATTTAGCCGTGTATGGCGGCATGTGCCATACCTGTAGTCTCAGTTGCTCAGAAAGCTAAGATGGGAGAGTCACTTGAGTCCTAGAGTCTGAAACCAGCTTGGGCAACAGAACAAGACCTCAGTGTCAAACAAACAAACAAAAAAAGTGTCACATTTGACCCTGGTTCTTTGGTCAGCTCCTGCATGCCTGGAATTGCTGCAGAGATGAGTGGCATGGCCTGGAAGACAGGTGCAGGTAGCTGGGCCCAGCAGCTGCAGCCGTGGATTCAGGAAGTCTGCTTTGATGCCAGATAAGTGGCATCTCAGAAAAAGCTGTGGGCAGGGACCACATCTTGAGAACCACTGTACTAAAGGACTCAAACTCATTAATTCCAACTTTCATTAGGATGCCAAAAGGTAGGTACAGTTTTTTTCTCATTTTATAGATGATAAAATTGTAGCTCAGAGAGGTAAAGTAACTTGCCCAGAGGTCAATCTGAAACTGAGTGCTTACCATTCTTATATGTCTCATTTAGTCCTTATGATAACCCTATAAGGTAGTTATTGTTTATTTTCCCAATATACAACTGAAGAAATGGACTCAAAGAGATTAACTTACTAAGGTATACCTGAGAAATACATACACAGCATTTGGAAGACGTGGCTCTTCACCTGTCCAAAAGAACAATCCTATCGGGATTTAGTGCTCCTTAGAGCTCCCCATTCCCCTTTTGCTTCTGCCCTCCTTAGTTCTCACTTCTCCCAGAGGCCTAGCGATAGGAGCCAGATGCAGGATTCCAGTCTCCAGCCTGGGGCCAGCACCAGAGGATGCCTTTCTGGTGAGAGACCCCAGCTGTGCTCCTCACCCCTCCCCGAGCCCCCACAGACCACCGATCTGGGTTTAGGAGAGGGGCAGGGAAGCACTCAGGAAAAGAGACTCCCTCAGGGCTCTAGGGGGAGCAGCAGCCACCACTCCAATACTTATTTTCACCCTGGCCCAGGAACTAGGGTCCTGGAGAAGATTTCAGGGGCCAAGTTCCCCTTCCCAAGCCCCAGTCAACCCCAGCCACCTAAGCTATTCAAGAGAATAAAAGATGCATACCAAAAGGAAAAGACTTTGCTTTAAATGGGGGTGGGGGTGGAGGCTAGAACAGAGAACGGTATTTTTTAAAGGTCTGGCTCACAATATTGTGCATTTTTGCCTAACGTGGATGACTTAACTCTAATGCACTCAGGACTCCCTGAGCAAAGCACTGTCATTTCCTCCATAACCTGAAGGAGATAAAGGAAACTCAGAAATTATTTCCTCAGCGTCCAGAGCCCTACCCAGGTTAAGGCATCAGAAAAGATGGACAAGCCTGGTTTCTGCACCACACAGCCCTCCCCCCTGGGTGTCAGGAAAGTCCAGGAAGGACCAGTGCCTGCCTCCCACACCCCATCTCCCCCGTGAGGCTGTGCTGCAGGGAGAGGTGAGAGCAAGAGCAGCTGATCCCCCCAGAAACCCCTGAAGGCTGCTCAGCAGGATGGCCACTCTGCCTCCTGACCTTGAGCAAGTCAGAGGTGCTGCATCCCGTGTGCACCCCCTAAACCTGCGCGGGGGTGGCTATAAACTTCCCTACCTCTTGAGCCTGTCAGGAGGCCAAAATATGAGACTGTAAAACACAACAAGGGCATCGGTGAGTGAGCACCCTGCCACAGTAAAGAATGGTGTTTGAAAAGGGGGACACAGCTATGCCCATCCCAGACTTGAATATAACCAGGGCATCCCTAGCTTCCGCTAATGACCAGCATCAGTCAAGAACATCTCCAGGCCACTCCCACATTGATTTTTATACTTTCGCCCTGTACCACATCTTGGATTATTTCCACAGGGCTAGTTCCCTGAAGTAAGGGACTTATTTTGCTTGGTCCTAAACTCAACTCTTTAGAATGTCAAAGTGTGCATGTGTGTTTGGGTGTAAGGCCAGCCAGCCAGGTTTCGGCACTGTGAGTGTAATGAAAAGACCTTGTCTACCACTACACCCCCACCCCATCATGGGCCTGTGGAATTGGATCCCAGGACCCACAGCCTTGCCTTTCTTCACCCATCACTTAGCGACTTAGCAGCCATTTCCTTGTCATCTTCTGAAGTCCCAGCCCCCTGCCACTCTCATCTGGATTCTGGGAATTGTCTACATACAGATTTAGGGTTCTCACATTTTGTCAAAGTAAAAAAGTATTCACCAGGCCTAGTGGTATACCCCTGTAATCTCTGCACTCTGGGAGGCTGAGGCTGGAGGAACAAAAGTTGGACCTCAGCCTGGGCAATTTAGTGAGACCCTGTCTAAAAAAAAAAAACGCTGAGGCAGCAGCTCAGTGAAAAGGCCCCCAACCCCCCGCCACACAAATCAGCATTTGCAAATGTTATTAAATATTCACACTAGCAGGGATCTAACAGCAGCCATCATATAGTCCAAGGCCAGCACCAGGCAGGCAACAACATTCCACCACCTTTTCCCACATCCAGGGATCAGGTGCACCCACCCCGGAGGCATGAGGAAGAAAGAGGGCAGGATGGCGCCCACTCTAAGTTTAGCTCTGAGAGCGTAACCTGCATGGCAGCATGGCAAGCAGAAATTCAGCTGAGACACTTTGGCCTCAGGGGAATTAGAAAGCTCAGAGTTAGAGCTGGGAGGCAGAAAGTGGGCCAGGGACAGCAGTATGGGCCCCCTCCTGGGGTGGAGGCCCTGGGTACTATGGGAGGCAGGGCTGGGCTGGGCAAGGCCCCTGGGCCCAGAGACAAAGGAAAGATTTCAACTCCCTCTCCCTAGGCAACCTGCCTGCTTCCTGCCCACCCCCAGGAGCTTTGCAGGGATGAAGCATGCCCCTGAGACAGTGCTCAGTGATACCAGCTTTGCAAACAAGTTCAGTGTTCCTGTCCCTCCTCTTACAGGCCACTGAGCCCAGGATGTGTGTTAGGCCAGCCCCTCCATGGCTCATGTGGCTATCCCCACATCCCCTAAAGGCCAGCCAGGGGGTGGGGGGCAGGGGGTGGGGCAGATCATGAGACCACAGTCTACCTGTCGTGCTGATCCCACTGGAGCTGGCCAAGACAGCCAGAAAGGCTAAGGAACTCAGCCTTCTCTCTGTCCCCACAGGCCTCCCTTCGAGATTTAGAAAGAGAACCATCCTTTCCAGATGCAAACCCAAGACCCCACTTTACTTCTTTCCCCTCCGCTTTTCCAGGAACTCCTGGCTTATCCTTGCCATATGTATTTTTTTCTGAGTGGGACTGAACACTCTCTCCTTAATTGTGTTCTCATTAAACAAGTTCTTAATAAATACATATCAAGGGAAAGAGGGTTGTGCAACACAGCAGCCTCACAAGTGATAATTAAACATAGATCACAGCAATTAAGCAAATCAAGGAACAACGAAGGGGTGGGCACAACAGATATATTACATGCTAAGGAAGAGTCTGGAACCCCATAAACCTCAGTTGCAGTGATATGGCCTTAGGAATGGCTTCTCCATTTAACAAAACGGCATCACATCAGGTTACCAAAAATCACTGTCATCTGTAAGGCTGAGTTTGATATGGCAAGAGGGGAAGCAGTCTCTGGGGAATTTACTGCTCCTGAAACAGTCTCCCCAGCTGTGAAAACGGCAGCACTGGGCCTCTCTACAAAGACTGTTTCCTTCCCTCTTGTGCCCCAGAGCCTCATCCCCCAGCCCTAAGCATACTTCCCCTCACCAGACTTCTGGACTCTAGGAGGCAGCTCCGTGAGACAAAATCTAAGAGGCCCGGATTCCACCCCACTGAACCATCAGTTAACATGGAGCTGTGGACAAGCCACTGTCCCTGTCTGGACCATGGCTTCCTCATTCTTAGCGGGGCTCTGCACTATGGTTCTAAAGTCCCTGTCCACTTTGATGCTCCCAGGAAGAGCTCCAGTGCTCTCTGCAGCTCCCCTACTGGACCAAACTCAGAGCAGTGCTTCAGTGAGGGCTCAGACAATGGCTCTCAGGCAAAGACCTAAGGGAAGCCATGATTGTTGTCCCTCAGCAGACTAGGGGGGCAAGGGCTGGGCAGTGACCAGTTCTGGGGACTGCTGGCCTCTCACCTACTAATCATTCTGCTCTGTTCTAGGCTCCCAGAGGGAAGTTTGGGTGGTAATCCAAACCAGCCTCGGTGGGCCTGCCCCTACCCATCTACTCAGTAGAGCAGTCCCTGCAGGAAGTGGGGGCATGCACCTGGACAAACATACCGAGTGTGCCCCGCTCCCACACACACATACACATGTAGTTCCCAGTTCCCAAGCTTCCACAGAAGCCTAGTTCTATGAATATTCTAACAGCCCACAGCCTGGCACCCCAACAGCCAACCCGGCACAGGAGGCAAGGCAGCCCACGGCATAAAGTGGAGTAGTTTAATGACTGGATGAGTTTCAGTGCCTCAGGGACCCCTTACCACAGTGGTGACCAGGGCTGATCTGGGAGGCAATAATGGGGAATTCATATGGAGTGGCACTGTGTCCATCCAATGAAAAAGAGCCATGGCCCTAAGAGGCCAACTTCCTTAGGGTCACTGTGAAACTTGCAGGACATCTATGCTGAAGGAACAGGAGAAACACAGTGTCTTCTGCCTAGCTGCGGGGCTAAACAGGGGCTCAGAAGTAAAGAAATGCTGCAGGCCCCACCACTACAAGGTACCAGCAGGACCCATCTACATACAGTTCGTAGGTACAGAAGCAGCAGTGGCTTCCCACAGAGGCATCTGTACTCCTGCTTTCAGCACCAGCACCTTTCCATGTGCCCAGTGGGGGAAGCTGCCAAAGCCAAATCTGACAAATATAAACAGGAAGAGAGGTACAGGTGCCAGAGATGGAGTCGGCTTACATTGAAGTCTGTCTATGATTTATGAGATTACATTCTGGACTGATAAATCTCATTCCCTAATCTCTGAGTTTGACACTCAGAACTATCATGTGCATATTAACAGATATTAATAATACTCTGTTCCCTCTGTGTCCTCCTCCATCTTCATAGTCACCCCCAAAATGAAGAGCAGGGGCAAGCTGAACAGGTTTTCCCTATGGGATCTCTATAGGAAGAAAGACAAGGTCCTTCCTAAAAGTTGGCTTTTCAATGGGCCTCCAAGCCCGTCCAGTATTTGGAGTGGAGCTGTAGGGACGGGGCAGTGGCACTGGAGAAGGCAAAGGGCTAAGAAGGCAAGCAGGACAAGCGCCCAAGAGGACGGTGAGCCTCCTGTCCTCCCGCCAGTGTATGTCTGGTGCCTGTGAAACAAGCAAACAACTCTGGGCAGGAGTGGAATCCACCATCCTAATAATCACGTGCAACCCCCTGGCATGCCCTAAGCCCGAGGCACAGACCTCCTCCCCCAGCATGCCTGAGCCTGGCAACTCGAAACTCGGGAGACCTCCACTGCAGCTTCAGACGCCTGAAGCTCAAGGAGCCAGAGACTGCAAAAAGGAAAAAAAAAAAAAAAAAAACTGATCTCAAGACTGGCTGATGGGGTGAGGGGACACGCAGGGTCCCCGGGGAACACAGCCTCGGAGGAGCCCGGCGTCCAAAAGGAAGACAGTGGGCACCGTGGCCTTTCCGTGCAGTACTCCAACACCCACCCGGTCCACAGCACCCCTCTTCTCAAGTGCCCCCTCCTCTGGGGTGAGGTGGGGGAGGAGGAAGAGGCGAGAGAAGGCACCAAGCTGGGGCCGCCTTACCCAAAAGCCCAGTGCCCAGCCATCTCGCCAGGGCTTTGCCTCGGTCCCCAGCCCCGGACATCGTCCTGTTCTCTGCGGAGCGCGGGGATGGGGTACTGGGCACCGCCGCTATCTCGGCCAGAGGTCGGGAATCGGCCCCGCAGCAGACGGGAGCTCTGCACCGCCGGTCGGGGCTCCGGAAAGTTATCGCGGAGAGAGCAGGCGGAGGGCGAGGGGAGGGAGCGGGGTTGCAGGCTGGAGGAGGAGGAGCCGAAGCCCGGAGGGCGGGCGACGCGCGAGCGCCGCGGCGAGCGAGGCTGCGCCTCAACCCTGGAAGCGCTCCAGCCGCAGGAGAGGCGGCGGCTGCCGCCGGGCCCAGGGCGCCCCCGCTCCGGGCTCCCTGCCCCTCGCGCCCCGCCTCGCGGTCCCGGAACCCCGAGTTCCGCATGGGCACACCGCTCCCTCTCCAGTCGGACTGGGATGCTGCGGTTTGGCACCGCAAGGCTGGTCCACAGCCTCCCGCAGCATCCCAAGCTCAGCGGAGCGGCCAATTAGGAGCATAGTTTAGTGGGGAGCAGAGGTGGAGCTTTTTGGATGTAAGAAGACTGTTTTGTTTTGCTTGGGAAACACTGGCGGTAGCTGCTCCGTCTTTAGGGATGCGTCCGCCACGGCTCTACCGCAGCCGGTGGGCGTGTGCGCGCCGCCCGCTGGCAGGGCGCCTGCAGCTGGGGACCCGCGCCCGGCTTTTGGCCGCGCGGTTTATCAGCTCCGTGGGTTGCCTTGCGCGCGGAGAACAGGGCTTCCCAAGACGAATCGCCCCTGCCCATTGCCCACCAAGCCCAGGACTGCTTTACGTACTCTTGTCTTGGTGTGGGAGTTGGTTAGGTGGTGTGTGGCCTGCGCCCCATTTCATACACACACCCCAGAAAGTTCCCACCTCCGATCCCCCTCCCCACCTGAGCCATCCCCCCACAGTCACGTACCGCCACCAAAGAAGCTTTGAACCCACCGGCAGAAACTTCCTCTGTCCCTCTTTTGAGGTGGGGTAAAGGAGTCCAGAGTCATAACCAAAACAGAGGGCCTTCAGGGACCCTGGAGATGTAGGTAAGATGGGAAGGCCTATGAAATCTTGGGAAGAGTTTTGCAACCTTCTTCTGTATCATTGTTAGAGCTATAGAGTGGCTCTGGTGCCCCATTATTTGTAGTAACTGTAGAACCCTGGGCAGGTCACACAACCTTCTTGAGAAGTCTCTGCTCTTCATCCACCAGGTGGTGGACAACACATGATATCCATCTGGTAGGACTGTCAAGAGCAGTATAAGGGATTGTTATGGTTTGTGTTTGGATGGCCCCCCAAACCTCACACAGTCATGGCAACAGCTGACTCTAGCGTTTGTGATTGGTTCCTTGTCTAGTGCTGGGATTGGCCGTATGATCACTGTACCTGCCCAGGGGGCAGGGAGCCAGCATACTATATAAGAAAGAGAAGGAGGTGTGCTTTTCCCTTTTACCATTTGTCTCTTGTTGCCTTGGAGCCAGCTGAGTATGGACTGAAACCTCCAAAAACTGTAAGCTAAATAAACCTTTCCTTCCTTCATTTTGGGTGTCAGATACTTTGTCTCAACAACCAGAGAAAAGCAACCAAGACAGGGATGTATTAGTCACTGGCTGTGCTTACCAAGGAAAAAAATTTAATGCAAGATACAACAAACATATAAAAATTTACAAGATTGGCTTACAGCAGAGTCAGATGTGGAAGCATACAAAAAGTCCGTCTGCACACTGGAGATCTAAAGGATCCAGTCGAAGGCCTGGAGCTCACTGTAATGTCCCATGTGAGTCTGTACCAGGAGGCCAAAGGGCCTGTGCTGGAAGGTTGAAGATGATGGTCCAAGGTGAAGGTGAAGACTGGAGCTCCTCCAAAGAAACAGAAACAGTCCTTCCTTCTTCATTTCTCTTTTATACCATTCAGTGACAAGCTACTCTAGAGGGGGGTGTTTTGTCTTCAGTAAGTCTCCTCACTCACACTCAGAACCATGCTGATCCTATTTAGTTGGGTGTTTCTTACTCAAATTGACACAATCAGTTAATTATCACAAGAAATGATCAAAAAATAGTATATGTTTAAATAAAAATGCATTGCAGCAAAAGACACCTTGCCTTTAATTTCCTCCAGAATACTCCTCTCATTGCTTCGAACACATATCCCACTGCTTTTGCCACTTTCTGAAGCAGCTCTGGAAGCACTTTTTCATGAGGGTCGTTATGAAGTCTGATAAAAAAAATACTGTGAATAACGCTGCTAAGTGTCATCCAGTGGAAAGGCAGATTCACAAAAGAAAAACAATTACACTATATCTTCATCCACTTTAGTAATTGAGTCTAGCATCACGTGACTTCTGGTTCTTCCCTACAGTCAAAATGACTAAGCAAGGTATGTGTTTTGAATTTGTTGGGGGCACTGAGATAGCCACTACAGCCCAACTAAAGATGCTTACAAGAGCACTTCCAGAACTGCTTGAGAAAGTGACACAAACAATTGGATAAGTGCATTTGAAGCCACAGGGATTGTTTATTTGTTTGTTTGTTTGAGGTTTTTTGTATCAGGAATCAAACTCAGGACCCCATGCTTGCCAGGCAGGTGCTGTGCCGCTAAGCTATAATTCCAGCCCAAGGGGGATGTATTTTGAGGAGGACCAATGGTGATGTCTCTTTTAGTATACTTTAAAATTTTAAATATTCACCATAGGTTTTTTTAATCACATTGCACACGCGTATCTCCCTCAGCTTTGACCTCCAGAGTTTAGAGGCCCTCTTGCTGACTCTCCTCTGGTCATGCTCCTCCTCCCTGCACAGTGAATCCATAGGACCAGGTAGGGTGTACAACTCCTCCCCTTCTGGACTGTACCTGAAATGTGGGACCCTGGAGTTCCCTATTCAAATACCCTGAGCTGCCATTTTTCCAGATCCACCCTATGAAACCTAACCACACCAGGAGTGCACCCAGAGGCCTGGAAAGTGGCCAAGGGACCGCTGTTTGCAGGTGATGGGGAAAGGGCAGAACTTGATGTGCAGATGGAGCATTCCCAGCTTGCATGAGAGTCCCTGTTGCTGCAGGACCAGAGAGAATAGACCAGGGAATGGCTTTAAAAGTCCTATTTTGGACCTTGTCTTCCAGGTCATCACAAAGGAAAATATGAATCAAAGGTAGAGAATAAAAGATCAACTAGGTGATCATTCCAATTTATAATTTATATTTAGACCTATCTGCCATTTTCATTTTTACTCCTTCCCCAGACTTCACAAACATCAGAAATAGGCCTGGCTGTGAAGGTTGAATGAGATGCTGTTGGGTGGAGAAGTACTTAGCAAAGTGATAGGCATAGGATGAACATAGTACATTTGCGCTCAAAGAGGTCTGTGGCCTCATAAGTACTGACCCTGTGTCCAGGACTGCAGGCTTGCCCTCCCCTTCCCCCAGGAGGTCCCTACCCTACACTACACTAACAGGGCTGACTTCCTCAGTGCCTGCTTTATTTTTACAACAGGGTCATGTTTCTCAGAGGAGTAGGCTGAGGTGAACAAGGAGGTGAGCCAAAGGGAAGGAAAGTGACCCCTACCAGAAAGGGGAGGAGAAGGGAACAGAGCTCAGGGATATCTTTAGATCTTGGTACAGGAAGCGGGGCCAGCTTCCTCTGGTGCCCTCTCCCCTCCTGTCTCACTGCTCACAGCTTCTCAGAGCTGGAAGTGTCCTTAGGAAATCCCCATGGCTCAAACGAAGAGATGAGCCCAGAGAGGTAGAATAAATATGTGGCCCAAGGTCACCTAGAAAGTTACCAGTAAAGGCAGAGGTGGAATCTTTCCCATATTTGGCTTTCCTACTCCACACATTCAGTTTTCCTCTAAAGAGCACCGGGAGGGCTCTGCCGCCACTAGACAGAAAAAGGGCTTGGGCAATGCATTAGTGGCTAGAGGGTTTGTACATTTATAGAGCACTTTTCTCAAAAATTTTCAGAAATCTGGCCCATTAACCTAGCTGAAAGCCTCCTCCAGAGGATACCAAGGAAGAAGGTGACAAAAATCAGAGTCCATTCTCTCTCACCTTTGGGAAACTCTTGAGGAGCCCTCCTGAGTTCAGCCCCTTTCCATCCAGCTCAGGAGCCCCTAGCCAGTGGGGGACAGGAAAGGATCCCTCTGGCTTGGCTTCTTTCCCTCTGCTGCTGAAAATTCCTCCAGGAAGGGTGGGTATGGTGTCTGGGGACAAGTCCCCCAGCTGTGGCCTGACAGGTCAGATTCTTAAGGATCCAGTGCCCTGACTCAGAAATGCCTCAAAAAGCAAGCTTTCAGGATGCAGAAATAGATTGAGCCCATGCCGAGGAGCATCAGAAAGCTGTCAGTTCTCAGGCTGGCAGAGACAGGATTGAATTTCAGAGGGAGGAGATTGCTTTCATGGAGATCCAAGTGGAGTTTTTTGAAGCAGTTATCACAACTACCTTCTCAGAAAGCAGGTAACCCACTCAGCTGGCCGCCTCGTGCCTCGGGTTGCTCCAAGGGGCTGGATTGGATTGAGGAAGGAAAACAGGTCTCTGTTTCCAGGTGAGGCTGCCTAGGGAAGAACCAGTGTAAGGGTGGTGGTGGGGGTACTGTGGGCAGGCATGGGGACCGCGTACCGCAGCAGCCGGCCTCAGAGCTGCTCTTCACAGGAAGGCGCGCCTCCCAGAGCGCAGAGCAGGATCTCCTTCTACAGGTGACCAGGGCAAGTGGACGGAAAACTGCCTCCCGGTCAGTACTCAGCGAGCACCCAAGACCCCGTGCAGGGGGGAAGGGACACGGAGAAAGGGAGACGCCCGATGGACAGGTCTCTGAGCTATTTCGAGAGGAGTTCCTCCTAAGTAGCAGGAACCTGGCAGGGAGCCTCCGCCCTCTTTGGCTCCCCTAAAGCCCTTGCCTGCCGCCTCCCTCTCCCGCCTCCTCCCGCAGAAACCCTCGCGCTCCGATTCAGGGCAATGCAGGTAACGAGTTGAATCGCTGACTTGGTTCCTGGAGCCAGAATACGTGGGCTCTGCAGGGAGCGCACCCCATACCCTCATCTCTCAGCTCCTCCCCGGCCCCAGATCAACACCAAGAGCTGCATCTGCACCTCACCTACCCTGCTACCCTTCGCTTGCAAACAGGATTCAGCCTCAGGACAGAACTGCAGGCACCACATTCTCTGCATTAAATGCCCGTAAATCCTTCTACCACTTGGATCACGATTGGACAGACATTACCTGGTCCAATGTTTGGGAGCCTCATTCTAGTGCACCAGGGTCTGTCCTCTGCCCCTCCTGGTCCCCTCCTCCAGCTCAGAGTGCCCTCTGGCCCCAGCTAAAGTCTCAACATCCACTGAAGTTTGGCAAGTGCGGAGGGGGTTAACAGGACAGCATGCACCAAACCAAGCCGCAGCCACGTGGCTAAGCAGGCCGGCAAGGAACACTGCTGCAGGGCTGCCTCAGCCTGCGCTGGCTCCCAGAGTCCCTCTGGCATTGCCGAGGTAGTGTACAGATAAACTCTCTCTGAATCCTCCTCTCAGGAGTATCTTCATTTCTTCTCACCTCTCTCCACTCTCTAAGGGCTCTGGTCACAGGCAGGTAGGCAGCCACCTTCTCCATCCCTCCCTTCTGCTTTTTCTGCTTTCCACCAGGTTCTTTCCAAACAACCTCTCGGGCAAAGGGGGATGGGGAGTCCCAGACAGATGAGCTCATTGGAAGGAGGAGAGCAGAGGGAGGAGGGAGCTAAACATCCTGACCAGAGAGATGCTCCCTGGACAGTCCCAAGCTGGAGAGGGGTGTGTGCCCACTTCCAGGAGCAGGCATGTGATTTGCTTGTGCAACTCAGAGACAGGGTGAGTCCTGGGCATCTCTTTATTTTGGGCCACGTTGGGGTGGGGTTTGAAGCCCCTTGGGGCAGAGTCTCAGCCACCTTACCTAGCACCCCAAAGCTGTACGCACCTCTCTGCTTCATGGGTCCAGGTCCCTCTACTCCCATTGACAGAGAAGAGGGGCTCAGGAGGTGGGACTGGAGGCATTGGGGAGGTCTGTCGTTCATTGTAGCTACTGCCCATGGGACCAGCATGTCTGCCGATAGCCAGATGTCCCTGTGGACCCCTAGACTGGTCCTGCCTCTAAGACAGAAGCACAAAGTAGTATGAGTGCTGGGCAGGACTTCCTAACTGTTCTGGCCCTATCTGTCCCCTATGAACATTTTAGTGTAGGAGAAGTGAGTTCTTAAAAGTCAGGGAGGGGAGACTGTGGATTAGGGGAGGAGACCATGCAGAGGAAGAGTGGGAGGGGGGGAGATGAGAGGAAGGGAAAGTCCTGGGAGCAGTGAAGAGTCTTCCTGGGGTGGAAGGCTACTTGAGGAAGTTGTAGTGTGGCTCAGGCTGAGGAGGAGAGGTGGGAACAAGGAGAGAACTGGCCAGTAGGTGAAAAAGAAGATTCCCAGGCTTTCTCTAAGAAAGGAAGAAGCCACAAGCCAAGAGGAAAGAGGGTGGCAGCAGGGGCCCAGCTATTTGTGCGGATCCTGGTCAAAGAACCAGGTGGGGTAGGGGAAGGAAGGTTTTGCCCCTGTTCCCAGACACAGCTTTGCATAACATCCTGTGGTCTTGTTGAATGAAAGTGTCTCAAATTGTCTTTCCCCCACCCACCCCTCAGTCTCTGGACTTCGGGAGCCAGTCCACAGTCCCTTCTCCTGGTATGATGTGATGACTCTGGATTCATGCATCCCTGCATTTGGATTGACCTTGGCAATTTCCCAGCCACGTTACCTTGTTTGTATGTGTACTTAATGCAGTAGAACCTCAGTTTCCTCCTCTGCTAAAATGAGTAAAGAAGGCACATTTCAGGGCTTGTTCTGAGGATTAGGTAGACTGATGGATATAAAATACCTGGTTTGGTGCCAGGCATGGAATAGGTCCCCAGTTGGTTTTTTGTTTGTTTGTTTGTTTGTTTTTTTGCGGCACCGGGGATTGAACTCACAACCAAGCGCCTGCCAGGGCAGGCGCTTAAGCCGATGAGCCAAACTCCCAGCCCTAGTTTTTTTTTGAGGCAGGGTCGCACTATGTAGCTCAGGCCAGCCTTGCGCTCGCAGTGTAGCCCAAGCGGGCCTCGAACTCACAACGCTCCACCTACCTCAGCCTCCCGAGTGCTGGGATTAAAGGCGTGCGCCACCACGCCCGGCTAGGTCCCCAATTTTAAAAAAGGTTGTTACTATTGGTCTAGCCAACTGTCATTCTCCAGCCCTTTTAGGAGAGCCTTGAAAACTACCAACAGCATTGGCCCAGTGGGAGACCACACAGTGTGTATGCTGGGTGGGGGGCCTGACCCATAAAGCTAGGAGGGCTCAAGGAGGAGGTGAGAGAGGACTTTTCTCATTTCTCTGTGATCTTGCCTGGAAAGACAGGAATCTTTGCCTGGTTGTTGGGCCAAGGAAGGCAAGTTAGGCTTGACTGAATCTTTGGCAAGAAACCCCCAAGGGCACTTTCAAATGTCCCACCCACTCGCAGCCAGTGTCTCACTGTGTGCAGGGTTTTTCCAGCTTCTCCCACCCCCACCACTGAAAAGCCAGGTAAAGAAGAATTAGGTAAAGGAGTACAAGAGAACAGAGGTGGCCTGGGATAGACCATGACTGAGTAAAGTGGCAAAGTGACAGGCATGAGTCAGTCCTATTTATCCTCAGGCAAGCAAAAGTTACTGCTTTTATCATTTGAGTTCTAAAATGAGGACTGCCAAGGGTCATTGTCAGTCATCTTAAAGTATGCTCTGATATATAACTCTTTTTGGCACCCCCTCCCAAGCTATGCTTAAATACCTTCCGGGACAGGGATCTCATTACCTCCAGAAACTCAGCCCTCTGCACTGCTCTGACTTACACCGGATCAATAGCTGCCTCAGCCAGCCAGTCTTAATGTTTTGCCTTGGGGCAGAATGGAACAGGTCTGATCCTTTTCCCCTATGGCCACAGCCCAGGCCAACAACTGTGACCTACACTTCCCCTCCTGGCTGGACATGCTCTCTTTTTGCCTTCAGGAAGGGCTCTCGATCTGTGAGGCAAGCGGTCCCTGGTCCCCTTGGTCCTAATCCTTTTGCCATCTGTTTACGGGGACATGTCCCAGCTGAGAAGCAGAGGCAACTGTGGCTGGGATAAAGGTGACCCTGCCTGGGCTGTAAAGGAGAGCCCCTCCTGTGGAATCCCAAACAGCCCGGCTGAGTGTCCAGGGTCCCTTCCCCCTTACCTCCTGCATGCTCCAGTTCGTATTGCCAGAGAAAGGGAAGAGCTGCCTCCACAGGCCACCTAACCCCCCACCTCAAGCTCCTCTACTGTCCTACTTCAGCTCATCTGTCCCCACCACCTCCACCCTTTCTCCCCTTTTTTGCCAGAGGTATCCTCAGTCCTCCAAGGGAATGGAGTCCTATGCGAGACCCGATGTGGACCTCCTCCACCAAATCTATGTGTTTGTCAGGGTGCAGGATATGGGTCTCAGTTGGGCATCCCTACTCCAGGCCCCCTGGGACTCTCATCCCCTGGGCAGCTGGATCTTCTCCTGGGAGGCTTTTAGCACCCTGGCACCAGGACGGTAGCAGGAATCCAGGGATGACTGGAACCTGGCGGCCATCAGAGTATGATTCTGTGAAGTGGAGGCAAGCTCCCAGGGCTCTCTGAGAAGAATTCTTCAGAGCCCTGCCAGCAGGGCTTCTGAGCTCCCAAGGTACCGACGGAGAAGGCTAGCAGACCTAGTGGATTTGTCCTGCTGTCCTGCATCCCGCTGACCAAGCTGCAACCCAGCAGGCACTGCCTGCTTCTCTCTTCTGAAATAATTTCACAGCATCTCTACCCCTGAAAGATGAGAGGCATGGGTGGGGACCCATGTGCAAATGAACATGAGGAAGCCATACTAACACTATAAGAGTGGGACTCTGCGAAGTGGAGCTAAAGATGTGTGTCTTTTTCCCCACGGACAGTAGGTCAGCCTAAGGAAGGTCTTCTTCTGGGGAAGAGTCTTGGTTCCAGTCATTAGCCAGCTATGTGACTTTAGGCAACTTACTTTCCCTCTCTGAAAAACTGAGCCCTTAAGGAAGCATGAGTGAGTGCTTCTACTAGCTCAACTCGGGACAGCAGGGAAGGGGAAGGTAGGAGCCTGGGCTAGAGTGTGTTGCTGTGTTGAGTTGTGCCAAGTGCTAGACCAAGCACTAGGTATAGACTA
Source organism: Dasyprocta punctata (assembly GCA_004363535.1). Lineage (NCBI taxonomy): Eukaryota > Metazoa > Chordata > Mammalia > Rodentia > Dasyproctidae > Dasyprocta > Dasyprocta punctata. The sequence goes on from RJWM01001205.1 coordinate 35,001, forward strand.
TAGGAGGAACAATAGACTTGGAGCCCATTGCAAGATCCTGTCTTTGTGTTTGAAGCAGCATGTGGCCTTAAACAAGTTCTAGTCCTCAGTTTCCCCTTCAGGACAGTGATGGGTTCAGGTATTCCGTGGAGCTCTTCCCAGCTCCTTCCAGCCCAGATTCCTATCTCACTGTGGCCATGCCATCAGTTAGCAAAGAGGCAATGGAGATTGTTCTCACCTTAGGTGAGGGACACAAGAAGCCAGGGGTCAATTCTGAGTACCAAGGAGAGACTTAGTTTTTCTTCCAAAGTTATCCCACTATGCAATCAAAACTACCCCTGACCCAGAGCCCAAGCAGGAAAAAGAATATCAATTTAGGGAAGTACTTGAACCAAACCCAACCTCCTAGAAGCTAGACCCAGCCTATCTATGTCCTCCTCAAATCCTTAGAGAAAAGCCAGATGAGGAAGATGCCATTGCCTGGCTGAATTTTAGAGTCCTGTGTTCACCCTGGAAGAAACCAAACAGACTCCCCAGTGCTTGGCCCATGTCCTTTGCCTCACTTTCCATATCTGTTGAATATAGAAACACCCTCCAGGACATCCCATTCTTGGAAGAGCTCTGGGCTCCAGGGACCAGATATCCTTCTAAACCAAGGTCCATTGGTTCTCCTAAGTTCTAGCTGCCTTTGCTTAATGCTGCCGCCTCCTTTTTGGCATCTTCTCAGGAAGCCACTGTAGTAGTTTCAGGTTTTAGTTCTGCCAGTCCCCTCGGATTCCTGGTATTCCTGATCACTGGCCACAGGTAAAGGTATCTCGGTCATCAGGGTGCAGGCAGAAAGGAGAGAAACTGCACAATATTTCCTTACCATTCAGCCATTTGAAGCTTTCCTTATCCATCAGGCCTCCTAAGCAAAGCAGTGTGTGTGTGTGCACGTGCGTGCGTGTGTGTGTGTGTGTGTGTGTGTGTGTGTGTGTTCTGCGACGGGGGAGCCTCTAGCCAGAAGGTTGGCTTTGATCTTGAACTTCTCAAAGCTGACTCAGCACTAAGTAAATAGGATACCGAAGTACATATGTGGATGTGACAGGAGCAACCTGACTCCTCCCACCAGCCACTTTCCTCCGTGAAGCTGCACAAGGGCAGACTGAGCAGCTGTCACCTACTTTTCTGGAGCCCAAAGCCTGCACAAGAGCTGCCTGCCTAGTCAGATACTAGTCAGAAGGATAGCCCATCTGTCCATGGAAAGAGTAGGCAACATCCCCAGAATAGTCAGCCTTGGGCGCTTAAGGGTTGTCTTCATCCCAGAAATAACCGAGAGCCCTCCCAGAAGCAGGAGTTCGGCCACCCTGGCTCAGGGAGCTTCCCATGATAGGTAGAGTCCACCAAGGTTCTGGGAAGGTGGGGGATGGAGCATCTGTAGATGAGAGTAGAGTAGATTGACCTTTGAAGTCTTTAGATGACAGATCTGGCTTCACCAGAGAAAGAACCACCCGGGTTTCCTGTCGGACTCCTGGCAAAGCACCAACATACCCTACTCTGCACCCCTGAAAAAAAGCCATACTCCAGAGATGTCCAGGGGAGACAGTGTGTTTATTGTAGTCAACAGACACAAGCAATCACACAAACTATGGAATAAACCCAGTCTGCTCTCAGAAGCAGATACATCCCACCCAGCAGCTGGGTCACAAAGGACCCTTTAAGCTTCTCTCTCCTTCCAAACACCCCTTCCAACCACCACACAGCATGTAAAACCTAGATGTGCATAAATTTTTCTTATGCAGCTGGGTCCCCCCCACCAAGTGCACAAAAAGCAACAAGAACATCCCATAATTTGCCTTTGGTGAATCAACTCAAAGCATTGAGAAGTGATTACCCCTCCCCCCACAATGTAATGTCTGGGGTGGGTGTAGTGAGATGTTTTATATTTGTATATATAATATATCTATACCTATACAGAGAGGCTATGTACAAATGCATTAGCAAGCTTCAGTAAAGGAAGACATCAGCAAGAGGCACAGCAAGGGACACAGGCTGTCTATCCTTAAGACATGAGTAGGAAGGACGATTTCCTCGACTTATCATCCCTTCCTGTGGCCTGGGACTATCTTTTTGAACATGGCCAGAATTTCCACTTGTCTACCTGCTTATGCTTAACCTAGCCTTGTAAGTATTTACCAGCCCAACCTCCCCAAGGAGACTCGTGAAAAGAAATATGGATCCAATCAGCTTTTCCTTTTTATAAAGTGGGAAAAACTATGATGAGTCCATAGCTAAGGGACAGATAACTATTTCCAAAGCCAGTTCCAAGGCACCTCAAGGCATTTCAGTCCTGAAAATTGTGCTTTGTTCTTGTAAGCCAGTCCATCTCTCTTTGCAGTGGCCCTTAATTAGGAGAAAGAGACAGATGGGGATGAAAGGGTTCTGAGAGAGGAGAGGCAGATGTGGTAGAGAAAGCCAACAGACTGAAACCAGCAGAGCGCAGTGATGGGAGCATGCAGTGGGAAGCGGGGCTTGAACCCCACACTGCAGGACAGGAACAGCTTGCTGGCATAAGCTCAAAGCAGGCCAAAGCAATGGCTGCTGTGCAAACATCTCACTGGCTTCCCACCTCAACTCACAGAAGCTCCATTTTTCTCCCAACCTTGGTTCTCTGGGGGACACAGTTCTGAGACCTCCAGAGAAGGATCTAAGAGGCTTAAGAAGAAAGTGCATGTGAGGCCACACACCTGGGACAAGAACAGCTCGGGTCCCTGGGGAACACAGACAGGAGGCATCGCTTTCCTGGGCCCCACTGCTCAGGGCAGAAGGAGGAGAACAAGACTCAGTAGTCTTGAAGGGAGAGTTAGAACTTTTTACAATGAACCTAGGAAATCTTGTAAATAATACCTCTAAATCTTATAAGTCTTGGAAAAAGAAAATTTCTTGACGTCAGTGCAGAAAGGAGGACATGTACAAAGTGACTAAATAATAAAATCTGTCAGTCGCAGCAGTGTACGCTACCATCCTTGGTTCAGCTTGCTTGAGGTGTCTACCACCCACCTCTCTGGTCCTGGCTGGTTGACTTGAAGGACGGGCGGCATCCACCTGCTACGGGCCTCTGGTGGCAGTGTGTTGATTGGCAGTTAGTTACTGAACTGATGAGTTTAGAATTCCCTGGGGCCTGACTCACCTCACCCAGGATTTCTCTGTCAGATTGCCTGTCCCTGACTCCATGCCCACTCTGCCTGGCCTCTGTACCCCTGTTTGCACGTGTACCTGCCCTCTTCCCTTTCCAATGCCCTGATTCTAGAATCTCTTCCTCCTCAACTTTCATCCTAGAAGCAGTGGCTATAGAGGTGGAAGCAGATGCACAAAATAAATAAATAAATAAATAAATAAATAAATAAATAAATAATCTTGATCCTACAGTGCTGACCTGGCAGTCTCCAACTCGGTTATGGCTTTGTGTGTGTGTCCCTGGCACCCAGCACAGTGCCTGACACAGAGCAGGTGCTCAATAAGTGGTTGTTCAACCAAAGTGAATTAAGCCAAATCTCTCGTACGATACTGCCCTCACCCCAGATTGGTCATCTGATAGTCAGAGGCAGGGATTGTCCCTGAGACTGTCACCATCGCTTGCTATCTCCATCCTCTGTTCCCAGACTCTGGACACCTAACTCCCTGAGCTGACAGGGGCCGGGCTCCCAGGAGAGGAGCAGGGCTCGGTGAGCACCCATCCCCCCTCCCCTATCTACCAGACCCTAGAGGCCCTAGAGGCCCACCCACCAGGAAAATTATGGCTCTATTGATTCAAAATGGAGGTCCAGGTGCTAGAGAAGGAGGTAAGACCCTCGGTCCCCCATCTCATGGGACTTACACTTCCCCATGTCGTAAGAGACTTGGCTAACCTGTGAAGGTTCTCTGAGTTGGCAGTATCTGACCCAATCTTTCTCCCTCTCTCCAGGCTTAAACAATCCCAGTTTAATGTGAGTAAAATGGCAGTGAAAGTTGGCTCCCATAAGGGCTATTTTCTTCCCCACAAAGACAGCTGCCAGAACAGAGGGGCAAGGGAGCAAGTGACAGGCTCTAGGTGGCCCAAGGCCGGCCCAGGGCTCAGAGGCTCCTTGGCCCCCCCCCACTTCCCTCCAGCCTTCCCATCCTCCCTCTTGCCAAAGCCAGATGCAAACCCTACTGAGGGCAACTGGAAAAATCTAAACTCAAGGCCTGAATCCTGGCTTCTCTTGGCCCAGGCAAGGGTGATGGTCCTGGTAGAGAAGGCAGCCTGAAGTCAACCTTATTAATGGCAGAGCCCCACTGCTCAGTCCCTCAACCAGCTTTGACTCGGGTCTTCCAGTCCTTAGACGGGGGAGCATGACCCCACCTGGAGCTGCTGCTCTAGTACTGTCCTCAGCAACACCCCCAAGAGGTCAGTAGCTGACAGCAAACTGACAGCCTCCTAGGGGAGCAGCTAACAATGGAAATGAGGGCCAGAACAGAGCTCCCTGGGCTAAGGTTTGTGCCTGGTTTGCCTCAGCCCTAGCTTTTCTTCAGTGTCCTAGAATCGCACCATCATCCCTTTAACATGCCCCCCATATTAAAGAAGCCCTCCTCACCACAGCCTGAAAGGCTGCTCTGGACTGGGAGGCGCCCAAGGGGCACGGTAAGGCCACAGCCAAGGTCTTCTTGAGGGAGCTTGGGTCAGCACAGCAGAGCTCTCCCTCCCTACCCCAGGTGCTCCTGGAAGCCACTGCTGGGCCTATCCCTAGGCGACTCGACAGTTGACTTCCTCCACCACTGCCCGCCCTTATCACCCGCTTTCAGGAGCCCCCAGACATGCCTCCTGCCTCCTTTCGGGCCTGGAAGGGTGGATCCCCTTTTCTCCTCTCCCCAGGGCCTACACATCCTGGATGCCGTGGTAGGTTCTCAGATGGAAGAGAAGTGTGTTGCTCTTGGTGCAGGGCATGGGGTACGAAGTGAGGGGTTCAGGAGGGCCCAGGGGTGCCCTGGGGTCCTGCTCAGGAGAAGCACACCAAGAGAGGGCAGGCAGGGTCACATGTACAGGGCAGAGAGGGAGGAGGCAGGACACAGGGAGGGGCTGCAGGGGTGGCCCTGTTACTTGGCACCATCGTCCACATTGCCCTCGCCGTCGGTCTTGCCCTCCTCCTCAGTCTTCAGGTCATCCGTGCTTAGCTTCTGCTCCTTTTTCCTCCTCACACACTTGACCACCATCAGCACCAAGATGACCACAGCTAGGAAGCCCCCCACAGAGGCACCCACAATGACCGCCACCGTGGAGTCTCGCTCGGGGGGTTCTGGGGAAGCAAAGAAAGCAGACTACTGAGCATAAGGCTGAAAAAAAGGGTCCTCTTCACTACCCCTGCTCCCCTACAGAATGTGGTTGTGGGAGGGAGCGTCCTGATCATATCCTCTGGATAAGACTTTAGCCAAAGCCTAACACCAACTCAAGCAACTGACCGCTGAGTACTCCCACCCCCAAATTCCAGGGCACCACAAAGTCTTCAGAGGAGTCATTAGAATGAAGTACTAAAGAGTATGTACTTTGAGATCAATGAGACCTAAGTTTGACTCCAGACTGTACAATTTATGAACTGCGATGACCTTAGGTAACTTATACTTTCTAACCTCAATGTCCTCGTCTGTGAAATGGGGATACTAATTGTACCTCCCTTATGAGGTTTTTATGAGGATGAAATGAAATACAGTCTAGAGTTTAGTGTCTAGAGTTTAGTGTAGACTGAGACATAGTAAGTGTCCAATAAATGAAAGCTACTATTACTTTTAAAGTTGTGATCAAGATCAGGATCATTCTAAGGGTTCTGAGACCTGCTTCCTCAAGGTCCAAAGGGAAGAAAGTGGTTGCCTTCCACTTAGCTCAAGCTGTGCCTCCATTCTCAGGAGTGGGCAGCATCCCACGCACCCTGAGCTGACACCGGAGAGGGTCAGGGCCCACCCCTCACCTTCCAGGAGGACCTGCAGGTAGATCTTGCCATGGCCCCGGTGGCGGTCGGGTGGGTTGGTGACATAGCAGTTGTAGATGCCCTCATCCTCCAGTTGCACACTCCTCAGTGTTACTGACACATCATACTTGCTTGGGTTCCCTGAGAACTCCACACGGTCTCGGAACCGGTCCAGCTTCAGGTTGATGATCTTCATGCGGAACTGGAGGAACTGGAGGATGGAGCAGGGGACAGGGTGGGTAGCTGGATGTGTGAGGAGTTACAGGTATGGTGTGGAAACCACCTCCTCCTGTATACCCTTTTACCTGGGAAGAGAGGCAGTTACCCCAGAAGGGCCACCTAGACATGGTGCATGCCTGGTGTCAAAGCCTGCTGCAATAGACAACCCGCCCAAGTCCTCTGGGGCCTTGTTCCAGGCAGGAGCAAAGATGGGGAAGGTGACCTCATGTTGTGGGGCCCCTACCTCCCTGTGCCCTGGCACTCACCATCTCCTCAGAGCAGTTACTACATTCCTGGTACGTCCAGTTCAGGGAAAACTGCTTGTGGTTCACGGTGTAGCAGGAGTTGAAGGTGCAGGACAGGCGGGCATCAGAGCCATTGAGGATACTGAGGGTGGTAGGGACTGTGACTTCCATGCTCCGCCCTGATGGCACTGCAGACAAAGTCAGGAGCTGGTGAGGATTCTGGGTGACAGGGTCGGGAAAGGGCAAGCCCCTCTAGCTGGTGAGGAGGGGAGGAGGAGGCAGAGTAGAGCAGCCATGAGGGGCTCATATTTCTGCAGTTAGGCAGGAGGTGAGATTAGAGAAGCAAAGCCATGGGAGTGCCCGGTGTGGTCCCTAGGGTCAAGGGACCCAGAGCAATCATGAATGAAGAATGACCAAATGGTCTATCAAGTCAGGGACAGACAGATGGCCCCCAGTCTTTTCTAAGACCACAGCTGGGCACTCCTCTACCTGGCCCGGTTCATTTACCAGCTGAACAGTGCATTTCACTGTGCTTGCCTCAGTTTCCCCCTTTGTTTCCATATCTTTCTGACCATCACTGCTAGGCCAAAGTTTTCAGCTGAGGCTATAGCGCCCCATGTGGAACAGGCAGCTGGGGAAAGCCGGGAGTCAGGAGGCCACATTCACTTTCTATGCCCAGAGATGGGGCCAGTAGTGTCCTAGCACAGCACAGACCCCTCACAGTCCCCAGACTCTAACAGGCAGGAAAGAGGGCAGAGGCCCCTTGGGAAGAAAGAGGTGCTCCAGAAGAGGCACTGTTCTAAGGACCAGCTGCTGGGCCTGCAGGGACAGGAGTCCATATTGGAGATGGCAGCCGTGGAAACACCACAGCAAGGAGCTGGCAGGTGGCAGGGAGGTAAGCACAGGCACTGTGGAGTCCAGGGAGAGGCACCAAGCTGGGCCAGGAGACAGGAGCACTGAGCTGAGAAAAGCCCAGCCCCTCTGGCATTCTAAGCAGTACAGGGCCTATGGGAGGCAAGGGATATACATGGGACATAACAGTCAAGGAGGCATCCACTTTCAGGGTCAGAAAAATACCTCCTTAAATGTTACACTCAGGCGTCTCACTCACTCCACCAAACCCTGATCCTGATTCTAAGATTCTCTGCCAATATTATGAAAGCCTCATCCCAAAAGATTGACAGTATTAACAAGGCTCAGTGGTAGAGTGTTTACCTAGCATGCACAAGGTGTGGGGTTCAATTCCCAGCACCACACACACACACACACACAAACACACACACACACAAATCATTAGCAGTAACACGCAGCATCATTCATTCACTCATTTACTAAGTATCTATAAATTACCTACTATGTGCAGAGCCATGGGGTTACCATAAAGCAGACATTACTTGTCTTCTGGTGAGGGGGACAAACAGGAATAAGGAAAAGATAAGAATGTGACTGTAGGGAGCGATCCATGGCGTGGGCTCTGAGGACAGGAATGGTTTTATTCAAGGTGGGCTGGGAAGACTGTGGGACAGGGTGATGTCCAGCAGTGTCCACCTCAAGTGAGGGAAGGAACCATTTCAAGTTTTGAGGGAATCAAGGACCACAGTAAGGAGAGCCCCGAGGGCAGAGTTCCAGGGGCTGGAACGACCATGCATCTGAGGCAGAACCAAGGGATCAAGGGGCAAATGGTGAGTCCTGAAGTCAGAGCACGAGGCCGGGACTGGGCCACAAAAGGGATATGTGCTTCTGCATGTCACAGGAAGTCACTAGAGGGCTCAAAGGTGGGTTGGGGGGAGAGTGCCCCGCTGGAATTACAGCCCTTGATATGGGGGCAACACAGACAGGGGTCCATTAGATTTGGATTCCATCCCAGCTCTGCCGCCATCTGCTGGCAGAAGAAAAGTGAGTAAGCTCCTCCGGCTCTCAGTGCCTCAGCCTCCTCCCTGTAAAACACACCAGGGATGCCCTTCTTGGGGCTGTTATGATAACCAAAGCAAGCAGGAAATGTTTTTAAAAAAAAAATGGTGGCTGTTATTATCTTGCATTCTCCTCAAGTTCTGCCTCAGGCACAGAAAGGACGTTGAAGGGATGTGGAGTACCGGCCCAAGGGACCACTGGAGAGGAACCCCACAAGCTAGCCCCTTGGGATGCTCCCAGATCTGGCAAAAGGGGCAGGCTGCAGGGCCCCTAGTCTTCTAACTGGCTGCATAAAGCTGCTGTGCCCTTCCCCACAAGAGGCAGCCCTGCAGCCTGGGAGCTGGGAAATCAAGGCTGGTTCACAGCACCCTTCCACTCAGCCTGTGCTCAGGGCCAAGAGGCAGGGCCAAGTGGCAGGATATAAGGGCAGGAGGTGCTCTGAGCTGCTAGCCCCTCCCCCAAGCCCCGGATAGAAGAACAGGCAGTGGACCTCACCCGCAGGGCAAAGACGGCAGGTACTCACTAAGTGCTCATTAGGGGAATACCAGCTAGGGAGGCTGAGTGGGCCCCACAGGAGGAACAAAGCCCAGTTCCCATCCCCTGCACTTTCATATCCATCGGAAAGTGTTTGGCCCGGTACCAGGCAAGGAGGAGGTGCACAGAAAATACCAACACCACCCCCGCTCTGCAGAGGCTGAGAAATCTGCAGGAAGATGGAGGCTTGTCCCGAGTTTACCTTCTGTCCCAGGAATGCCCTGCCTCTTTAGCCCCTTCCCTGGGAAGGCCTGCCACCTTCCCAGGGCCCCCACCCTGCTGGCCTTCTCGGGCCTATGTCCAACTGCAGCAACCCCAGGCAGCACTCTGGATTCAAACGTGAACCCTGCTCAACAGTTGCCTCCATTTGTAAGGGACCAGCACCCTACCACTGCGAAAGAGGGCAGAACCCAGGGAGGCCTGTCCTAGCTGGCTGTGGGCAGAGAGAGGTGCAATGCGGGCTCCTGTTCATCCTCCCTGCCAGAGACACCAGGCTGGAAACGTGTGCCCTCTAGCGGTCACAGAGGTCAAGCATCAACTACCATCTGCAGAAAGCAAGAGGAATCACCAAACGAGAGGATGCCAGAGCTGGGAGAACCCTAGCATTTGTAGATCTGGTGCCATGATTTTACCTCAGAGGAAAGAGGAACCATGGGAGAGACACACAGGGAATACGAACAGGCTGAGGCCAGAATCAAGGTTCCTGCTAGTCCAAAGCACAGATGAGGGCTCATCAGAATTCCAGAGGTTTGGGATGAGGGACCTCAGGTCCTTCAGGACCACATTAAAGTCCTAAAACCACAGTCCAGGACCACATTGAAGATCAGGAAATCTCCGCTCTGGGTCAGAGTTGTGAATAGCACCCTGGTCTCTGGATTAATTCTGCTGCTTCAGGAAGGTAGCAGATCCAGACCCACAGAGAGGCCTTATAATAAACACAGATGCTTAAACAGTGCTGACGAGGGCCAGGCACTGGATCAGCACCAAGTGTATGTTACCTCGTCTATACTCACAATGACCCTCTTATTTCCCCCTACTTTCCAGGTAAGAAAATGGAGCACAGAGCTGTTAAGTGAATAGCCCAGATTCACAGTTTGTACATGACAAAGCTAAAATTTGAAGCCATGCTGCCTGACTCCAGACACGGTAGAGGGGTCAAACCTGCATAGGGATGTGACTGTCATTCCAAGGCATCCTGGGGGGCAAGTCTCCAGCAAACTACCTGACAAGCCCAGACTTATAAATTTCTGTCCCCAGTTCCAGGCAGGCCAACCAGCAGGGAATGGTTCTACTTACATGAAACTCCCCAAAAAGGATCCAGCAATTTTCCTATAGCCCCCTGGGGACAAGGCCTAGGGTCTGAGTCTCCTGATTTCCTACTCACCAAAAGGAAATCATCAACAGGGGTGCAGTAAGAATGTGACTTCCAGTCTTTGCCCCAAAACATCACCACTGCTGGGTGCCCCCTCCGAGGTACGTCTGGCCCCAATGGGCCACGTGTCACGTGTCACCCATTGTTCTACCTGGCTTATCTTGCAGAGATCATGAAAATTTGCTTATCTGCCACTCTTTCAGAGGCTGAAAGTGAGTTTCTTTCATTCCCCTTTCCAACCTTACAGCAACTGATGAGGTAGGTTTATTTTATTCTTGTTAAAAAAAAAAAAAAAAAAAAGAGTATCTAAGCAGAGAAACTGTCTCCTGAGGCAGCCCTTACCTCCCAGGCAAGTGTGACATCCAGGCCATGTCCTCATTGGCTCGGCCTTAGCATCCGACCCTCCTTCCCCGGGGTCTCCCTCTATCCCCACCCCCCATGTAGCCAGGAGCAACTGGGCCTCATCACTCTTCACCTCCAAACCTCCAGTGGAGCCTTGGTGCTTCCAGGACCAAGTTCAGACTTTGACAAGGAGCTGGCACAGCTCCCAAGCCCTTTGCCACCTGAGACCAAACTGTTCCCAGTTTCGTCTTCTGCCAGCTCCCATCCCTCCATCCCTTCACTTCAGAGACCCAGAGTTCTGATTCTTCCTACAAACACTGCCCTCTTGCCCCCTCTGGGTCTTTGCACTTGATTTTGCTTCAAGATGGCAGCTCGTTCACCCTCTGCCCTGGGTTTCTCCCACATATCCCTTAGGTGCCAGCTCATAAAGTGGAGACTGGGTGCCAGCTTCCCCGCATCCTGCTCCCTCCCCAGCCCTGTTCCTCTCTTCCCTGCTCCTCATTGTGACTTGGAGGCAGAATGGTATATTGGCCAAGTCAGGGGTTCCAGTGCCCCATCTGATCTTAGGCAACATAGTTCATTTTCCAGCAAGTCCTTTCCTCATCTGTCATATAACAGATACAGGACCTACCTCCAGGGGACACTGTGAAGATTTAATGACCCTAAAGGACCTAACATAATCCTTGACAAAAGATGGTTGCTCTTATTATCATTGTTGCTAATATTTTTACCTTGCTTGAAATGCTATGTTGCTATTATTTGTTTATGTGCTTATGTCCCTCAAGAGTCTTTGAGGACATAACTGACTCTTATTCATCGTGGTTTCCCTGGCCCCCTTGACAGTAAGTGCTCAATAAAATTTTGTTGAAAACCTGGCATGGTGGCGCATGCCTGTAATCACAACACTCAGGAGGCTGAGGCAGGAGGATCACTGCAAATTCAAGGCCAATCTGGGCTACACAGTGAGTTCAAGACCACCCTGAACTACACAGTGAGACCCTGTCTAAAAAAAATTTGTTGCTGTTGCTGTTGACAGAAAAGAAAATATTTTCCCCTCTATGCCCAGGTACCTCTCCCTAGCAGCAGGTATGCGCAGTGAGCTTGAATGAGAACCAGACTCCACTCTGCGAGCCTCCCCTTTCATAACCTAGACCTTGGTAACCAGGGTCACAGCTGCAGCATCGATGGTCTTGAGAAAAACTCCAGCGAGCCCAACCATTCAGAAAGGGTCTCACTGAAATTAGACTCCTGTGCTTGTGTCATGGTTACAGCCAGTTACCCAACCTGTTCTTTCTCTCCACCAGTTCTACAATCATCACAAGCCCCACCCCTGACAGTCCCCTCTTTCAACATCCATGGTGTCCCTTCATCCCAATGACTCATGGTGCTACAACCACCAAAGTTCCATGGTCCATGCTATCCATAGCCTTGGAGAACAAGAGGCCATCGAGCTCAAGGTCAAGGTCCCCCAATTCTGCATTCTCCAGGCTTGGTGAGGTTTTAGCTTCCCCTCCCACCACTCAAAGTCCCTGCATACAAATCTCTATCCCAGGCTCCATCTCCTCCTCAGTTCAAAATTCCTGATCCTTGCTTTCTTCACTTAGAAATGGATCTCCAAGCCATTTCACTTAGAAATGGTCATCAAGCCCCTTGTTTCCTTCACTTAGATATGGCTCTCACAAGTCATCTTCCTTCCCATAGAATCTCTTCCGAACTCCTGAAAGAAGTTGCCTGTCCTTCAGCTCCAGGCCACTCACTCAACTGCCCCCTCTTTGCCTACACTTGGGATTCTTGTATCCATTACAGTTAACATGGCAGTACCACTTCTTGACTATTGGGGGCAGCAGAGCCCAGCATTTGCTAAAACCAGACACACAGGAGTTCAAATCTCAGGTCCACTTTATGCTGGTCATGTAATTTCATGGGCAAATAATTTGTCTGTGCCTCTGTTTCCTCCTTGCAGCATGCATAAAATAACATTATCTATGTCCAACAATTGCTGTGAGCACTAAATATAAGTCCTGTGCCTGGCTCATGAAAAGCCCTCCCACCTGCTTTTGGAAATTCACCAACCCTAATATCCTTTCAGCAATCTTAACCACAGCTGACTCTGCTATGTGCAGGTCAGGAACGCACCAGAAGGAGGCACTGTCAAGCTTACCTATGAGAGACCTGAGGCTCATGGGAGCTGAGTAACTTGCTTGTGGTTATTAAGCAATAACAAAGGTGGCTTTAAACCCCAGGTTTAATGCCGAACTTCTACATTTCTGCTGTGTTGTTAATATGCCGACTAACTCAGCAAAGCTAGTAGACCTCATGGAGCAGGCTGCCAGGGACTCTGCATGATCTAGTGAGCACTCCCGCTCAATGTCCAGCACAGCATGCCACAGAGAAAGAGAGACTCTGTGACAGGGATCATTCCCGCTGGCAAGCCTTCGATTTGACCCTCGGCAAGCAATGAGTAAGTTTAGAAGCAAGAATGAAGCTATCTCTAAAACAGCTTCCAAATAACTTTCTAGCCCACCAGCCTATCAGGAAGTCGATTAATGGTCACACATGAAATTAGAATTTGGGGCCACTTGACAGGACCGCCAGGCACATGGAACTGGACAGCCGTAAGACTGCTTTTAAAGGGCCCTGGCCCCACACAGCCCCTGGGTCCCTCCTCTTCCCCTCAGTCTCTCCACTGTCCCTCTGCTCTTCCACCTGGCCCCAGCCAGAGGTACCTCTCACACCCGCGCCTGTCTCAGCCATCCTCCTCCCCACTCAGGGATCGCTCCTCCAGCCTGCTGCCCACCCAGCCTCACACACGTTCTCTTCCGACAGATCGGGGGACAGACTTGCAGGATGCCAGACCCAGACTCAACTTTTTTGCCCCCAATTCTCAAACACTATTTTTTTTAGTACCCTAAAATCCACTAGATTTCAAGGATCCAGGTTCACAAAAGAAGTCCTTCAAAGAAGCAGTGAGTCCCAGGACCCTCCATCGGCAGCAGCAAAAAAATTAAAATTAAAAAAAAAATCTACAAAGACTCCGCATATCATCCTACTCTCTGCCCCACCCCCCACACAGGTCCACTTAGGAAAATCCAAGAAGAATCACCTCCCTTGACAATTTTCACCCCACGGCAACACTCAGACCCCCGACCCAACATTTCTGTGACCAAGTAGTCCCAGCAGTACGTAGCCCGGGCGCTGTCCCTCCAGTCCCCTACACCTCCCTTCCCCAAGGACACGGAGGGAAGCGCTAAGAATGTCTCTCTTCCTTTCTGCCCTCGGCCCCCCTCCTCTTCTAGGTGTTGCGCCTCAGAACCCTCAGGAGCATGCAGATGTGGGTCTAACTTACCCAAAGTGAGAAAGAGACTGAGCCCCGTGAGGCTGAAGGCAGGGCGAGGTAGCCAGGCATCCCTGCGCATTCTCACGGGCTGAGATGTTAGGCGGGTGGGCTAGGGGAGAGGGTGGTTTGAGGGACCAAGGACTACAGGAGAGGAATGGTTAAATGCTAAAAAAGAAAATGCACGGATGTACTTCAAAGACATATACAATATCAAGGAAGCTTTATTTCCATCTCTCTAATATGGCCGACTTGTATGTGGCTGCTAAAAAGAGAGGGGGAGTGTGTAAAGGAGCGAGAGAAAAAAGGGGGATAGAGTAAATATTATGGTTGGTGGATTTCGAATAGCAGGTGGGAGGGCATAGAAAGTCTTTCTGCAAAGAACAAAGTTGCCAGGATTTTTTTGCCCTCCAAAACAAGAACTAAAGCAAATACTGCAAATATTCCTTCACTTGGAATGATTTTTGGATTTTGAAAGCTATTAGAGGAATTCATTTATTTCAAAGCTGCTATAAGGGGAGAGGTTTTTTTCATTTAAAAACATCCCCTCAAAAACCCAAAAAAGGCAATATTTGTTTTTGTGTTATTTGGAAAGGTTTCAGACAAGTGAGTCAGACAGAGTTTCAGGAAGTAATGACTTCCTCATTATTCTAGCATTTCCACGGAAAACAGAACATGCAAAGAAAACTTGTGCAAAAGCATAATCAAATCTAATAAACACATCAACAAGAAAAGCATTTTTTAGGCAATCGAAAAAAGTAAATATGGCCCGGGATTAGATTATATTAGTGGATAATTCTTCATTTTGTGCAATGTGATTAAAAATACATTGTGGTTACGTTCTGCAGTGTCTTTATTGGTTAAATATATGCACTGGAGCATTTATAGGTGAAATGATACAATGACTAGAATTAGCTTTAAAATATTAAAAAAAAAAAAATAGAAAGAAAAAAGGAGGTAGGAGAACTGGGTGTCATCAGAGTAAACAGCTTGATGGTCCAGACCAATTGGTGATGGGTAAAGTGTTCATTATCCAGTTTCCTCTTCTTTTTGTGTATGTTCAAAACATTTCTTTTGAAAAAGGAAGGAAATAGTAAACTTAATGTCATAAGTGGAAGAATGGAGGTGGGGGCATAGCAAGGTGGAAATCAAGTGGAATACAGTTTCTCGTGCAGGATTCCCATGCTTTTGTGAAATGCATGTTTTAGGGCACCAACTGTGCCTAATACTTGACTATAGTATCTCATTTTAATCTTAACCCTGAGGCTGGCCTTCTTTCTTTCTGCCACTGCCCCTTTAATTGTAAATGAGGAAAGAGAGGCCACTAGGACTTAATCCACCCATTTACACATGGTAGTTAGGGGCCAAGATTTAAACCAAAGCCTGTGTGAAGCACTGGGTATTTCCACTGCTCCACGCTGCTTATTACCCAGGGGTGGAGACAAGGAACCAGCCCTGAGGTTGTTTAGAAGCCCAGGGAAGCAAAGAGTAAGAGGAAGGATGAAGCCGTTAGCATCTGTGTGCCTTTTGAAGGTGCAAAAAGGCAGACTGTGGAGGAACAAAGTGGGAGTCCTGCACAGTGCCTGGCAGAGTAGACAATAAACAGGTGGCCACTGACTGCACAAGGCTGTGCTGACCAGGCTGCTGAATCTGGAGAGGGAAATCAGCCTGTGTGAAGGAAGTGAAATCTAGCCAGGATCCCTAGAGAAGGGGTAAAGGGAGCCAAAGCTTAGAGGCAGCTGCCGAAAGGCAGAGGAGCTGATGGCTAGATGCCCTCTGTGCCTGCCAGGATCACACACGGACTGTCCCCAGGATTCTCAGTCACTTTGGTAGGGTCTGGCTCCAGAGGGGTGGTCCAGAGGAAGGAATTTCAAGGAAAAAAAAAAAACAGCCTGGGAAAAGAAAACTTCTCTGGTGCTGCCCCCAGGCCCCGTCCCTACTGCCCTCTGACCCCAAGGCTCCTCCACTGTCCACAGTTCACAGTGCGCCAGGGCTGGCACACACAGGACCCACTCTAGCTCAGTCCCATCCCACCAAGTCCCAATCTACAGCACCAGCCTCCAAGCGGCCCCAAACACTTTTCAGCCCAGCCCTGCAGCCAGAGATTTTTGGTTTGATGTAGCCGGCCTCCTTCTTTTTCTTAACGCAGCCAAGGGTGCCTGTAAGGCCCAGAAACTGAAGGAAGCAGCTTCTCTACTTCACTTGGTTGCAGCACTAGGTCCAGAGGCTTCTATTCTGGAGGTAATTGAGGCAAAAAATGAATTCAGCAGAGCGTAGTGGCCCAGGGCTGTAATTCCAACACTTGGGAGGCTGAGACAGCAGTAGGATCAAGTGCAAAGCCACCTGAGCTACACAGTAAATTCAAAGCTGGCCTGTACTACAGAACAAGACCTTGTCTCCAAAAAATAAATAAATAAATAAAAGAATTTCAAAGTTCTCATGCTTTTTTTGCAGAATTTGGCTGAGAGATTAAATATCCAGACCAGAAAAACCTTTGTCTAACTCAGCGCCCTAGAACCAAGGTTAGGTAGAGCCAGAACAGGGCTGAGGGAACTGGTAGGTTGAGGCCAGCAGAGTGGTGAGGACAGCTGCTACAGAACCCCCTGACCACTTGTGCTTTTGAGTACCCCTTTGCTGTAAAGGAGTAAACCTTCCCTAGGATCCAGTGAAAAGCCTGGGCAGCAGAAACTCACAGAGGTGTTTTGTAGAATGAAGACACCCATATCAAAGATGGGCTTTTTGAGGAGCGAAGCCCTATGGTTTTGGCATTTCTGCCCAGTGCCATTTATCACTACAATATTATTGGACAATACTCAATTACCTAGCCTACTGGGAGAAGCTGTGTTGTAAATAACCCACAAGAAGCAGTCTCCTGCCGCCTTTAGTATGCCTTGTGAAGGCTACAGAGAGCTTCCTAGTTAACAATGGCTCTTGAACCTAACTTCTCAAAGTATGATTCCCAGACCAGCCAGCATCAGCAATGTCACCTGGGAGCTTGTTAGAAATCCAGCTGGGCATGGTGGCACACGCCTGTAATCTCAACACTCAGGAGACTGAGGCAGGAAGAGCACCATGAACTCAAGGCTGGCCTGGACTACATAACAAGTTCAAGGCCAGCCTGAGCTACATAGCAAGACCCTGTCTCTAAAAGAGAAGGGAGGAAGGAAGGAAGGAAGGAAGGAAGGAAGGAAGGAAAGAAAGAAAGAAAGAAAGAAAGAAAGAAAGAAAGAAAGCAAGCAAGAGAGAAAGAAATCCAGAGTCACAGGCCCTATCCCAGGCCCAAAGAACCAGAATCTGCATTTTAACTAGACCTCCAAAGTGATTCTTGAGCACATCAAAGTTTGAGAAGCATTGTCTTCCATCTATGCTTAAAACTTTGCAAGGGACATTGGGAAACCAGGCAGTGGGGTTTGGAGAGAGAGGAATGTTAAGCAGGAACAACCCTTAATTTAAACACCATCCCTGAGCTAGGAATATAACTCAGTACTAGAGCATTTGCTTAGCATGTTAAATGCCAGCATTGGCCAATCTGCAGAGTACACAAGCCTGCTCATGGGTTACAAGGTAGGGTTCATTTTGCTCTTCTCTCTTTTCTACTCTACACCCTTATCAAGCTACACCAGGATAGATAAGGTTTCTCTAACTCTTTGCCTTTGCGGTTCCCTCTTCTAGGAATGCCCTTCCTTTCTTGCCTACTTAGCAAGCTCAGTTCTCTTTGAAACTCTGCTGGGAGTCATCTACTCCTGAGGCTCCCTGCTCAGGCTGCTCTTCTCCACTACACAAGGCGTTGTCTCAAATGGGTCCAAGGCTGCAAGGGTCATAGAAAAGGACTGAAGCAGAGTCTCTAAAAGAAGAGAACATATCTCCCCATGAAACAATGAGGACAACAGAAGATAAAAAATCTGATCAAGTCTAGAGACACCTAGGAAGATGGGAGAACTAGTTCACTCAGATGAGCCGCCTGCCCATGTCCTGTTCCTTTGTCCTGCTTTGGAGTCTTTGCTTTTGGTGCATTTTTATCTAGGATGCCTCTCCCTTCTTACTTGCACAAAACAGCATTCCTTTAACGTCCTGCTTAAGTCTCATCTGAGTGAACTAGCTCTCCCATCTTCCTAGGTGTCACTAGACTTGATCAGTACATAGACAGATAGCTCCTGTTTAAAAAACAATGGGAGGTATAGCTGGGCAACAAAATGGCACCAGAACTCAGAAGGCCATGAACACAGTGTAGGGGGATCTTTGAAAGTTCCAGGGTAGGTAAATACCCATTGCTTTCACCACCTGTGAAATGAGAAGAAAACAGGATTTGACTCTTTGGTAAAGCAATGTGAGAGTCAGGTTTTATGGAAGTGATTGTGGATTGCCTGACCTCCCCTGAAGAAGCCTAGACCACATCTGCAAACCAGCTGGTGTGAAGAAACTTTCTTTATACTTAGTAATTCAGTGCCAAAATGACCACCCACCTATCCACCAACCATCCAGAAAGACCAAGTTAGCATTTTATCAAAGAAAATTGTCAATGTAGACCTATAAAGAATCTGACGGGTGTGTGTGTGTGTGTGTGTGTGTGTGTGTGTGTGAAGTTGCAAAGACTGGGGGACAGTATGGTCATTTCCAATTCCAATGATCAAATTCTGAGGTGTTAGATCCTCCATTATTTATGAATGGCCCCAGTC
This sequence comes from Dasyprocta punctata, assembly GCA_004363535.1. Classification (NCBI taxonomy): domain Eukaryota; kingdom Metazoa; phylum Chordata; class Mammalia; order Rodentia; family Dasyproctidae; genus Dasyprocta; species Dasyprocta punctata. The sequence goes on from RJWM01001205.1 coordinate 53,570, forward strand.
CATCCCTCCTTGGGGCTGCCTTCTCTTGGAAGGCCTGCATCCTTCTGGACATAGGAGCCTCTGGGATTCTAGGGAACCAAAGCACTGCAAATTCAAGTAAGAAAACTGCTTGCTAAAGAATCTCCAACAAGAGATTTAGGTTGCTCTGTCTCCAGCAGACTTTCTGCCCTTTAGAATGTCACCCCTCAGAGTGTCCTTCCTAACCTGTTTCCTTTCTCTTTATTTGGATAGGTAGAGAGATTTAGATATTTTCTTTAAAGGGTTTTTTGAGGAAAGACAAGATGGTGGAACAGTAAGCAGCAGAGTAAACAGCCTCCCTGAGAGATACTGTACAGATGCTGGAATATAGCATCATGGGGAAGACAAGAAGGAAAGAAGTGGGTCCTCTGGACCCAGGAAGAATCTAAAGCAAGAATTGAAGCCCACAGAAAGAGTAAAAAAAAACTTAAATGAAGAAAGTGGTAGCTAGCAGTGCCTCTGCCAGGAATGAGAGGAGCTGCTGGAACCTGGGGACACACAATCAAGGTGCCACGGTGGTGGCAGAGACCCTGGAGGCCTCTGTAGAGAGAGGCAGCATTGAAGGAGAGTGGCAGTGGACAGGGGGAGCAGACCTGGAGGACTGAACTGGCTGATGGTCAGTGTGGGGGACTTCATCCTCCTGTGGGAGAAAGCGATTGGCTGGGAGCCATTCTGGAGTCGGCCTGGAAGGGCCTGGGGCCGGAGCTGTTCCTGGCTTCCTCCAGCAGCTCCTAGCTGGGTGCAGACCCAGGGAAATTGCTCCAAATGAGCCCTGCCCCTGCATGCATTCTGGGGGCCACCTCGGAGGGTCCCTGTGGGTGACTGGTCCAGGTTTGCAGGTGGTGGCCCCACCCCTGCACACACCCCACCAGTCATCCAGTAACCAAAACAGGCTTGGGAAAAGCAGCAGACAGCCCCACACCAGCGTACCCAGTGGCAACCATCAGATATCCATAATCAGCACTGGCTAGAAGAACCAAACAGTCTCACTTCAGAGAAACTGCAGCCAATGCAAGGAGTGCCTGGGTCCCCAGTACCCATTTGCCCAGAAGAACCCAGGAATATGTCAAGTCAAAGAAGCAAAAGGCAGTCTCTGGCCTCCAATCCAAGCAGAGCAAGTCCAGGAGATACAAACACAGAAAAGATCGGGAGTCGCACACCTGAAGTTTCTGAGGTGATGGCAGCTGAAGTAAAGAAACAACTTCATGAGGCTATAAAAGAAATTAGAACAGAAATACCAACTCAACTAAAAGAAGAAATGAAAAACATAATAAGAGAACTGCTAGGCATCTCTAAAGGAGACATAGATGAAAAATGGAGCATAGGAAAATGAGGGAAACCTTGAATTAACAATACAAAAATGATTTAGAATACATGAAACAGATTCAAAGAGATAACCAGGAAATCAAAAACTCCAATAAAAGTTGGCAAAACCACTTGAAAAAAACTGAAGATAGACTTTCAAACCTTGAAGACAGGTTTGCAGCTTGTGATCATGAAAGGAAAGATCTCTTAAAAATAGCAAGGAAACTGGAAGTAAAAATTCAATGACTGCAAGACAACCCAAAGAAACATAACTTAAGAATAAAAGGTGTGAGTGAAAAAGCAGGGTCAATACAAGCGAAATTAAAAGTCTATTTACAGAAATAATTTCAGAAAACTTCCCAAGCATGGGAAAAGGAAGTGACTTTCAGATAAGTGAAGCATATAGAACTCCAGCTAACCATAACCAAAATAAATCTACAGCCAGACATATGATAATCAAGATCCCAGAAATTCAACACAAGAACAAAATATTAAAAGCTGTTAGAGAAAAGAAACAGATCACCTACAAAGGAAAACCTATCAGAATCACAATAGACTTCTCAACACAAACCATCAGGTCAAGAAGAGCTTGGAGTAAAGTATTTCAAGCCCTGAAAGAAAACAACTTCCAACCCAGATTGCTGTACCCTGCAAAACTATCTTTCAAAATTAACAGAGAAACAAGATACTTCCATGACAAAGAACAACTGAAGGAATTTATGACCACCAAGCCAACCCTACAAAGAATACTGAAGGACATTTTAGAGAGGGATAAAAAAAAAAAAGACCACAGTTCCAGAAACAGTGGAAGAGGGGTATCACCGAGTGAGGCAGACAATTGAAGGGAGAAGGAAAGTAGGCAGCCAGCGGCAGGAAAATAGCATGGCAGTGCATGTTGGCCTTAACCATTAATGTAGATAGCCTCAATTCACCAATAAAAAGAAACAGAGGCAGAATGGATCAAGAGACAGGATCCATCAATATGCTTTATACAAGAAACACATTAAACTCGAAAGGGGCTTCATAGACTGAAAGCCAAAGAAGAGAGAACAATGTTGTATGTGACCGGGAACCAGAAAGAAGTGGGGGTAGCTTGCCCATTAACTACACAGTAGACAAGAAAGATATGGCATTTTTATCCAATGGAAAGCTACTTAGCTATAAAGAAAAACAATCTCAAGCCTCTTGTAAGCAAAGGATACAACTTAAGGTCATGTTCAAGGATGAAATGATCCAGAGTCACCTGGGTGAACATCATGTTATCTCCCTAGTACAAAAAACTAAAGGAGTTAGTGGGATTCAAAATACATAATACATATTGTACAAATGAAAGGGGAGGAAATGTCTAAAAAGGGCAGGCAGTGGCCATTGTTAATCTATCATCGAGATTTGAATCCTGTATTGTTTTCATTGAGCTGTTTAGTTTGGTCTTATTCTATTTCGATTTGCCTAATTTTATTATATTTGAGGGCATAGACAGCTATTTCAAAGATAACAAAATACATTATGGTAGCCATTATTGATATCTGATCACTCTGTTTTGAAACCCTATATTGCTTTAATTGTTTTGTTTTGAGTGATTTTATTCTATTTTGGTTTGTTTGATTGTATTATGACTGATGATATAGGCAACTGCTTAGAAGATAATATGAGGCATTATAGTAATCACTGTTGTTTTACTATGTATTGCTTCCATTGTTTTGTTTTTAATTGGTTTTATTTTGTACTATTTAGTTTGATTATATTATGCCTAATGGTATGGGCAGTTATTTTGAAGATAAAAAGAGGTATTATAAGGGGAAAGGAGGAAAGAAGGAAGGGAAAAGGAAAAAGACATAAATTTGTATATAGGTATACATAAGATAGTTAAAATGACTATACTACTAAATGCATTAGTTACTGAAAAAAAACAGTTAATACTCATATGATTAGATAAATTTTACATGTCTATATCTGTTAATCTAAACAACCCCTTTGAAGGTAACAATATGCAATATTACAACCACTGTCAAATTTCAAGCATCTCATTTTGTAAACCTATAATGTTATTGTATTGGATTTGTTGTTGCTGTTTGTTTGTCTCTTTTGCTTTTTGTTTTTCTTTTCTGTGTCTTTTTTTTCTCTTAAATAAATAAAAATAAAAATAAAAATAAATAAATAAATAAAGGGTTTTTTGTCTGTAGAAATCAAAGTTAAGGCCAGGTATGGTGGCACATGCCTGTAATTCCAGCACTTGGGAGGCTGAGGCAGGAGAATCACTGGGAGTTGCATGCCAGCCTGGGCTATATAAGTGAGTTCAAGGTGAGCCTCAACTACATAGTGAAATCCTGTCTCAAAAAAAAAAAAAAAAAAAAAAAAAAAAAAAAAAAAAAAGAAAGAAAAGAAATCAAACTTAGTAAGAGATGGTGATGAATCAACAGAAGATATTGTCATCCATACTGAATGGCACAGACTGACTGGAATTATATCAAAGATAAAAGTCCAACTTCTGAATGGCAAGAACTGAGAAGATGAAACGGAACTAGGGAAAACACACTCAAAGGGGTTAGAGGGCTCAGTCCAGGTACCATGACTAAATTATGCCTTTTAGTCACTTATTTATGTATTTATTTGTTTGTTTGTTTATTTGAGACAGATCTTGTTATGTAGCTCAGGTTGGCCTTAAACTTTCAGTGATCCTCCTGCTTCAGCCTTGCAAGTGCTGGAATCACAGGCCCACACCCTCATCCCCAGCTTCCTTTTTTTTTTTTTTTTTTTTTTTTTTTTTTTTTCACAATGATAGCAAAGTTTTACTGAAGGTAGGAAAAGAAACCTTCTGTACAACATCTTTGGGCCAAGTAAAAATTGGAAAAGAAGTACACCCTACAGCATGAGAGGACGGGCCACACATAAGAGAGAACACAGTGGCCCCGAGCTTCTTTTATCCTTTTTTTTTTTTTTTTTTTTTTTTTGAGGGGAGGATACTGAGGATCAAACTTAGGACCTTGTGCTTACCAAGCAGGTGCTTGTGCCACTGAGCTAAACCCTCAGTCCCTGAGCTTCTTTTAGTCACTGAAAAAGAAAATCCTATGAATTTTTATTTTATGTAGACACAGTCCCTGATTTTAGATGGTTTGACTTATAATTTCTATACTTTATGATCGTGTGAAAGTGATATGCTTTTGGCAGAAACTGTATATTAAGTTTTGAATTTTTGGTCTTTTCCCAGGCATCTGTGCTGGGCAGTGGCAGTGAGTTGCAGATTTCAGTCAGCCCCACAATCACAAGAATAAACAACCAACACTAGGCCATGCAGTTCTGTCAGCGTATTGAATGCATTTTCAACTCAACAATTTTTTTGTTTGCTTGTTTTTTGGTTTTTGGTTTTTTTTGTTCACTGGGGATCGAACTCACAACCTCACGCCTGCCAGACAGGCGCTTAGGCTACTGAGCCAAACTCCCGGCCCTAGTTTTTTGAGGCAGGGTCGCACTCTGTAGCTCAGGCTGGCCTTGTGCTTGTGTTGTAGCCCAAGCTGGCCTCGAACTCAGAATACTCCTCCTACTTTGGCCCCCCGAGTGCTGGGGTTAAAGGCATGTGCCACCACGCCTGGCTAACTTAATGATATTTTCAGAATAGATGTAACCCCACCCCATTGAAGAGCACTTGTGTAGGGAAAACAGACTCAACCTAAGTGAAGTTTGAGGAGTAAGAGGTAAAGCCAGGATTTGAACCAAGTCGTTTGACCTGAAAGCCTATTCCCTATATTGTTCATCTTCCTGTCACTGGCTTTCATAGATGAGCCTCTCAAGGAGACTATGAGAGAGAAAGCGGGTCTTTCTTATGGTCCCCTGCAGGGCTGTTTTGATTTTAGGCAAAATTAGAATTCTACAGATGCGGTTTCTACCCTCAACTTTGATTTCATGCCTACATATGAGAGGAAAGTTAGTGAGGAAGCAAATTTGGGAGAGAGAGGTAGGCCTGCTCTTCCTCCTCCTCAGTCCCAATTGCTGAACCCAGAATGGAAACCAGACTCTGACCCAATCGAATTTAAACGTGGGCACGCCTACACTCCCCACATCAAAGTGCCCTGTGAGGATTGTGTGAATCAACTGTCAGCCAACACTCCAGCTTTTATCCTAGTTATTCTCTTTGACTCAAGGCAATGGATACAAAATCACCACCTGTCACCTAATTCTGTATTTGAAAGGCTATCTATCCTCCAATGCATGTGATATTTGAGGAAGTGGAATGGGGCCCCTTAGCCCAGGGGAAATGTTACATCATAGCCCAGGAATGAAACTACTTCCTGTCTATGAATACATCAGCTATGAAGAATCCTTTTCCCTCCTCCTACCATGACAACATGTTCCCCTGGTATGACCTGGACAGGATATTTCCTTCAGTATGCATATTGACACATTCCTTATTTAGAGATAACAGGTGTCCTATGGCTAACCAAGAACAAAAAGGAAATATTCAAGAGCTATTCTCCATGGCTACACAAGAGCAGTTGATAAAAGAGAGAATTTATCAATCACATGCATGTTAGGAGAGGCCCATGACATTTGGAAAGCTTGGGAATCGTTCAAAAATGAGCTTTAGAAGATAAGAAATCAGAGACCCAGAAAAGATCTCCTTTATCTGGGCTCTGAAGGGCAAAGTGGGAAGAAAAGGATGCAGAGGATGAGAAAGACCTGTGGCCCTTGAGGAAAGGAGACGCCAGCTGAACCCAGGCTGATTCCTAGATCTAGAAGACAGAATTGAAGACCGAAGATCTTCAAGATAACCTTATCAAGTCTTACGATAGTAACTAAAATGTATAGGAAAGTCACATTTCAGACCAAAAGTTAAACCACTGGCAGTCCACTTTGGCAATTTATGAGCATATTTTTTAAAAAGACAGACATGGAAGCTTTCCCAGGAATTACAAATCAGCCAGCAAGGAGTCACCAGTGTGGCCAATACCCAGCGGGAAGAAAGAAACACTGGGTTCAGTCCCAGAGCTCTGACCCCACTTCCAACACATTCATCCCCTAAACATTTCCCAGAATCAAAACCAGCCCCAGCATGTTGCATCAGTGTGCAGTTAACCCCCAGGAACCTCAGTTCTCCCAGGAGCTCCACACTACAAACTCCACTTGTCCCACAGCCAGGGCATAAAAATGGACAATTTCCACAAATCACATTTACTTAGGAGTAATTTATCAGAAGAATCATTTGGGGTTTTTTTGTTGTTGTTTTGCTTTGTTTCCCCCACACACCCCAGGATTTGGGGGGGGAAGGAAAAAAAAACCAGAAGAATCATTTGGCATGGTTTAAATTTCTGTGGTTCTTCTCAGCAATTCATCCACAAACAAGTGTCCACATGAAGGGTCTGGGCTATGGAGGGCATGAGGCCACTGCAGCGGCACAATCAGCTTGCCTGGGGCCGCGGCCCCACTCCAAGGGGCCAAATCCATGTCCTTCCTTTCTTCATTGGGCCTGGTCCTCCAAACCAGACTCCAAACCCTCCACCTTCAGTCCCTTCAGTCCCTCAGCCAAGGACACCTGGGAGGTGGCATCAGAAGTAACTGGCAGAGGGGCTGGGGATTTAGCTCAGCAGCATAGGCACCTGCCTGGCAAGTGCGAGGTCATGAGTTTGATCCCTGGTACCAAAAAAAAAAAAAAAAGAAAGAAAGAAAGAAAAAGAAAAAAAAGAAATAACTGGTACAGTGACTCAGGTCACACAGAGGGCAGAGTCCCTGCCACAGTAAGATGACGAAATCTCTTCTTTCTCCTCAAAAAGCTTGGTCTGTTCTGGGAATTTCCAAAATTGTCTTTTTTCCAAGTAGGTTATTCGGATCTGACCTCAGAGAGGGTTGAGCTGGATGCTGTGAAGGAAGAAAAGACACAAAGTATACTCGTAAGAAGTAGTATAAGGCAGAAGATGTGGCTCAGTGGTAAAGCACTCATCTAGCATACGCAAGGCTCCAAATTCAGTCTCCAGCACCAAAAAAAAAAAAAAAAAAAGGAAGTTCAATAACAATATCAACTGCCACTCACTCTTTTCCTGTGCCTGACCCAAATACTGAATTTCACACACATCACTCTGGGGAGATAGGTATTGTTATTCCCATTTTAAAGATAAGGAAGTAGAGGGTCAGAGAGACTGTTATCTGCCTCTAAATTAATATCTAGCTATCAGGTTACGACATCAGAATTTGGACCCAGGTTCAACTCCAAAGCCTGTGATCTTAAACACTGTGTGCACAGATTTTACAAAGGGGACCCAACATCATGCTGTCCCTTGGTATCCATAGAAGATTGGCTCCAGGAGCCCTGCACATACCAACATCCATGCATACTCAAGTTCCTTATATAAAATGGTATAGTCGCTAGGCATGGTGGCGCATGCCTTTAATCCCAGCACTCGGGAAGCTGAGGCAGGAGGATCATGGTGAGTTCGAGACCAACCTGGGCTACAAAGTGAGCTCAAGTCCAGCCTGAACTGCATAGTGAGACCCTGTCTCAAAAAATTAGGGCCAGGGAGTTAGCTAAGTGCCTGCCTGGCAGGTACGAGGTTGGGTTTGGTCCCCAGTACACAACAAAAAGAAAAGATATAGTAGGTGCGTGTAATCTGCACACATTCTCCTGTATATTTGCAATCATCTCCAGAGTACTGATAATACCTCACACAACATGAATGCTATGAAAATAGGTGTTATATTATATTGTCTAGGGAATAATGGCAAGGTGAAAGAAGTTTGTATGTTCTTTATAGATGTGATATTTCTCCAAATATTTCCAATCTGTGGTTAGCCAAATCCATAGACACAGAATACCTGGATATGAAGCCCAATTATACATTTATGTAAATTTAATAAAGTCAACAATAGTAACAACAAAAATCAAAGGTTCTTTACCCTCGCCCCTCCATCCATCAGAGATCACCTCTGTAATTGAGGTCTCAAACAAGTGGCCTACAGTCCAGGACTTACCCACAGACTTATTTAAACTGGCACATACTGTTTTGTTTTCTTTTCTTTCCTTTTCTTTTCTTTTTTTAAAACACCTTGATCAGCTCTAATGGCCTGAGTGTGTGGCATAGGCCTCTCAGGGTGGCTCTGTTTCAAAGAGACAGAAGTGCTGTTACGTCACAAGCACCTGGCATAGCATGTGAGGAAGGGAGCTCTGGAGGGCACTGTCACTCCTATATTATCTTCAATCCAAGACTTTCTGCTGACACACTCAGCAGTAGACACATCAGCCACCCTGCAAGGACCAGAATGAGACTGGAAGTTTACTGGAGCACTATGTGGCAGTAATGAGGAAAGAATGTAGGGAAAAAGACTCTATTTTGCAACAACTTCAGAGCAGGACTAATGTTTCTCTTGGTGGAAGGTGGCCAGATCTCTGACCTCACACTTCCCTGGCAGACCTTTCCCTGCTACAGTCAGCTGGGAGTCATGTGTCCATCACTCACAGTCCATCATACCATAAGCACAGGGGCCAGCCTTCCTGAACCCAGAAAAATACTGCTCCTTCATGGGCTGGGCAGCTGTAACTAGTCTACAAAGAACATTGAGCTATTGCAAACCAATTCCTTTTGTCCTTACCCCTACTCACTGTGTTCCCAGGTTCCTTTTCTTGGTGCTGTACTTCCCTGGCAAACCAGAGAAGTGTGAGCTAAGAGAGAGTCAGAGTCAGACTCCATTCTATTCTGCCTGCGTGGCAGTTAGATTATGTAAAATCATTAATAAGGCACAGTTATGGTTTTATGGGGCACTGTTAGATGTCCCCCCAAAGCCTCAGATGGTGTTAAAGTTTTTTCAGAGGTGGCTGAATCTAGAGTGTGTGATTGATTCGTAGTGCAGTGTTGGAATTAAGAGTATTAGGATTAAGGGTGGGTGATTGCTGGGTCAGTCCACTGATTGGATTGGGACCACCCTAATCCCAGTAGACTGGGTACAACATAAGGAACAGAGAAAGGTTTGTCTCATGCTCTCTCTTGTTGCTTTTGCTGCCTTCCACTGCCATGAACTGTTGCCCCTCTGCCATGTGCCATCCTGCCTTGGAGCCAGCTGATTAGGGATTGAAACCCCTAGAAACTGTGAGTTAAACAAACCTTTCCCTCTATAACTTTGGGTGCCAGGTATTTTATCTCAGCAACAAGAAAAGTAACTATGACAGGTGCAGAATTAAAAAGCCTGAGTGAGAAGGAAACCTAGTTTGACCTTTTAATAGAACAAAAAAAAACAGCCCCTTGCAGTGAAAGATCTGTCCAAGGACCTTAACACATTCTCTTTACTAGGCGTCTACCTGCTCCCAGTGAAGGCCACACATCTTCTTTCTCTGATTTTAATCCTCAAGACTGGTTGTGAAGGCAAGTTTGGTGATGCACTTCTATCCAGTAAAGCTTAATTTCTCCAACTTTCCTCCCACTGAGGTAAACCTCAGCCCACAGCAAAGAGCCTTCCCAGCTGAGCTAGCCACACGCTCCAACCTTCCCAGCTCCTTCTGGCACAGGTGGGGCACAGCTGGGCCCTCAAATCATCCTCACCATGATCATGTAGGTGGCTTCTGCTTTTCCACTTGATTCTTCTTCTTCTGTCATCGCCCATGTAGCTACTGAGGAGTAAACATGTTTCTAGAGAGGAAAAAATGGTACAAAGTTCCTAAAAATTAGGTCAATCTCATACACCAAGAAAAAGTCCTTCTACTCCTATTCATAGGCATCAGTCACCAAAACCAGTAAGCTCAGAGGGTTAATAAGTGCTAGAGAATTATCATCAAAAATGATAATTCAGTCTTCAGTCTTCCTGAAATCAACTTAGCAGCAAAGATCACCAGCATAAGAATCAAAAGCTGAACATCTTTGTTTTCTTGGGTATTGAGTTAGCATCAGGGAACCCTTATCCTGCTAAATTATTTGTACTCTGTGGACATTTCCTTCTAATTAGAATTGTGGTATAGTGGCATTAATTAGTAGCTAATTACCATCTTGGAGGATGGCAGGGACAACCCTCACTGCACCTCACATCTGTGAGGTCAGTGAGACTTGGTGATCACAATCCTATCACTCTTCAGGAAAGCAGTACCATCCAGTGACAAATTTGAGGCTTTCTAAAGGAGCCTGTATGATGTTGGGGGTGGGACAAATGCAGTTCAAAAGATAGAAAGCTAGCTATTCAGAAAAGGGTTTTTAAAAGTTAAAAAAAAAAAAAAGCAAGGAAGAGATAGAGAGGAAGGGCAATTAATACATTTTTCAGTCCCTATTTATAACTCCATTACAGACAAATATGGAGAAAGAAGTCCTTCTCGGTCAGCTCTTTCAAAAAATACCTGGATACTTCACCTTAACCATTAACTCCTCAACTGCCCAATGCATCCTAATTCTCCCTTCTATTTACTCAGTGCCCCACGGATTATGAAGCACTTGCCTATCATTTCATTTGAACCTTGTAACAATACTGAGAGGCAAGCAGGGCAGATATCTTCATCCTTATCCTCATTTTGCTGATGAGGCTCAGGGAAGTGGCCGAGCTTTCCAAGTTCAAGTCTAGCACTCTTTCCCCGGCCCAATTCCAGGACGTGGCCCAGGACAGATCCTGCTCAGCCCTCCCTGCCCCACCACACTGCAGTGCTAAAATCTTCCTCAGTCCCTGCTGCGATCCAGACACTGACCTGTGAGCTGAGACACACAAAGAGTAAGCCCTGGACCCCAGGGGAGCAAGAAAGGCAACGGCCTGCATCTACCCAGTGTTCTCAGAGCAGGCAGCAAAAGGCAGCGTCCTCTTACCTCCGGATTAGCCTTCTTTGTGTCCTCCAGACTTTTCATCGAGGTTATAGAACTTCCTGAACTGCAAGGCATGAAAAACACAGAACATTAACCAGTTGGCTGTTTATTTAAATGTGTCTACATAGGACCCACTTGGCTTTGGGGAGAGTTCCCAGGGAGGAATTCCTTCATTTCTAACGGACAGCAAGAAGCTACCAAGCTGAAAAACAGCTTCAGCTTCTCTACTGTCGCTCTAACAACTTTATGTCCCTAGTAAAAGGTATAATTTTAAGTGAGTGAATACAGAGGGGACACTAGAGGATGAACCAATAGGGGGCAGCACACACGCAGCAAGACTAGTTCCAAGAGCTCCTGGCCTCTCCCAGGCAGAAGCGAACCCAATAGTCCCACCGCTCCACACAGTGAGCGCTGAGACCACCACCACCACCACCCACCACCCCCCGCCGCTGGGGGGCCCTTTGCCTTTGACCTATTGACCTTCTGCATTTGCCCACTAAATGTACTTCCTTTCTTACTTTTTTTTTCTTTTTTTTCTTTGTTGTTGTTGTTGTTTCTTTGGGTTTTGTTTTGTTTTTGTTTTTGTCTTTGTTTTCGTTTTTGTTTTTGTTTTGGCTCGTAAGGCAGAGATGTTAAAAAAGAGAGAGAGAGAGAGAGAGAGAGAGAAAAGAAGAAGGAAGGGAGGGAAGAAAATCAACTAGAAATAAACTTTTTTCCCCCAGTACTAGAGAATGAACTCAAAACCTTCATGCTGAGTTACATCCCCAGAAGTTTTTATTCTTTAACGTTTAAATAGAGTCTGGCTAAGTTGCCTACGCTGGGCTCAAACTTATGGTACTCCTGCCTCAGCCTTCTAAACTATGGAATTATAAGTATGCGCCACCACGCTCAGCAGAAAACATATATTTTCTCTCAAAGTAGAAATATCACATTTTCTAATGTAAAGTTGTATATTCTCATTGTAAAACAAATCAAATAATACAGAAATGTAGACAGTTGGAAGTTGAATTTCCCAGTTGGAAGTTGAATTCACCCCCACAGGATCTACCCTCTTTATCTTAAATATTATACCACTATTAATAATTTCGAATTAACCTTCCAAACCTCTCTCAATGCAAGCTTAAGTAAACTCACACAAGGCATGTTTAGCATATATGCTCCTGAAGTAAGCGTCACATTATTATTTTTTTTCATAAAAATGAGACCATACTATATAGTCCATGTAACTACCCCTTGAGTATTGTCCCATGTCTTCCTATAGAGGCTTGTGTGGTATCTCATTGAATGAAATACAAATCTATTGAGTCAAGCCTTTCTGACAGACACTGCCAATGATTCCACTTTCTGATTATAGGTAAATACATTTATGTGCAGATCTCAGCATGGCAGTCTGATTGTTTCTTTAAACTACTGGACATGGAAATGCTACCCATCATTGTGAAGGAAACAGAGGCCCAGAAGCGGGAAAGTAAGCTGATAATGAAACTCACATTGTCTAGCTCTGGTTTCTGTGCTCTTAGCATGCCCAGTGCAAAGACCTTCACAGAGGCCAACCAAGTTCAGGCCAAATCACAGAGACCTGGGGCCTGGAATTGCCAACCTAGCAGGCACAAGTGCTTTCTGTAGAATCCGTGTTCCCATGGGGCAGGTTACCCAAAAGTCAGAGATGCAGGACAGCTAGGTGGTAGAGTACTTCCCTAGCATGCGTAAGGCCCTGGGTTTGATACCCAGTACCAAAAAAAAAAAAAAAAAAAGCGAGCATTGCTTAGTTTTACTGGGCCCTTTCCTACTAACACAATTTCAACAAAAGAACTCACTTGCCCACCAACATGCTTCATCAATAGTAGGGTAAACCAAGGATCTGCCAACAGTCAAAGAAGCTCTAGCATCCATGTCGAGCATCTGGGCATTTCATTTTTCCTCTCTTTTTTATTTTTTATTTTATTTATTTATTTATTTTTTTGAGATAGAGTCTCACCATGCAGTTTAGGCTATCCTTGAACTCATTATGTACCCCCAGGCTGGCCTTGAACTCATGCTGATCCTCAGATCCTCCTGCCTCAGCCTCCCAAGTGCTAGAATTACAGGCAGGCACCACCATACCCAATGCCCATCTGGGCTTTTTTTTTTTTTTTGGTGGCACCAGGGATCAAACTCACAACCTCACCCCTGCCAGGAAGGCACTTAAGGCACTGAGCCAAACTCTCAGCCCTAGTTTTTTGAGACAGCATCACTCTATGTAGTTCAGGCCGGCTTTGCACTCATGTTGTAGCCCAAGCTGGCCTCGAACTCACAACGCTCCTCCTACCTCAGCCTCCTGAGTGCTGGGATTAAAGGCATGCACACCACCACACCTAACTTTCCATTTGGGCATTTTTGAGATCCTGTGAGAAATACTGATGAAATTAGGCCTTTAAAAACAATTTTCAACAATAATTCATTTAGAAACATGTCCATTCAAAAAAACAACCTCTCAGAACTAGAATGAAGTCTTTTAAATAAATTCACTGGCAACTCTTCAGTATCTGAACTTTATAACATCATACAATGTAGCTAATTTAAAAATCAGTTCTCTGGCAGTGAATGGTACCGTTATCTTTCTTGCATAAGATTTATGTTCCTAATTCTGCTCCACTTAGACCTCCATTTGTAAAGTTTATATGATACCAAAATGAATGAAAACCATGTAGGAATGTCCAAGTCTTTTCAGGGGCATAATGAGCAAAGGGGCAGAGCTACCTGTGGTGACATCCAATATGATAATCAAAATGATTCCATTTTTAAATGCCTCCCATTAGGGCCCTCTCACTCTCTTCTGCTTTGAGTTAGAGGTAGTCCTGTACCCACAACCTCCCAAATCATGGGGTGGGGAAGCCTGTACCTCTTATTCCTGGATATCTTCTTCAAAATCAATATCAAACCAGTGAGCAGCAAGACAGTGGTGCAGACAATTCCCACGATGATCACCACATGGGTTCCTCCCAAGATCTCAGGTCTGGAGGTTGCTGGAATCACCAATGTTTGGAAAAAGGGAAAAGCAGTGAGTCTCAGTGCTCCAGAAAAGAGCTGAGAGCCACCCCTGTTCTATGCCATGTAGCAGCAGCCAGATCAGGAAGCATAGGGAGGAGGCCAGGCTCCACCACATACTGGGACAGGGGACACTGTCCTAATCAGAGTGAGGACCAAAGTCTAACCTTCATGCTTATCCCTAAAATGTAGGTGAAAGTGGGTGGGAGAAGAGGATGGTGCTTCACCTATAGGAGAGTTCTTTTTTTTTTTTTTTTTTTTTAATCTTTTTGAGACAGGATCTCACTATGCAGTTCAGGCTGACCTTGAGCTCACTTTGCAGCCCATGCTGGTCTCGAACTCACAACGATCCTCCTGCCTTAGCCTCCCAAGTGCTGGGCACTATCACGCCCAGTTTAGGAGTTCCTTTTTGCATCAACAATTTTACTGTAAAGTTTGGTTTACCAAATGACCTAGAAATAACAGGTATTGTAAAGATTGCTGATTTTTCTATGGGCAAGTGATTGTTTTTAAAAGAATACATGCTACAACACTCACGATGCCGGTAGGGCTTTCCATGTCACTTCTGCCCACACGGCACGCTTCACTCATCTCCTCTAGTCCCTCTAAACACATGTCTCAAACACTCCCACAGTGCAGACACCACTGTAACAGTGGATGCCAACAAACACAAATGACACATGGTCCCTGCCTCTAAGGAGGAAGTCAAACATGGAAACAGAAAACCACTGGCTGCTGCAAGTGCTAGAGCAGACATCTATGTGGGGTACAGAGGGGCACAGAGAAAAGGAAACCTGATACCATGCAGAGTAAAAGATGAGAATCTGACACCAAAACTACTAAAGTTTAATCTGAGTCTGGAAACATGAGACGAAAAGGGGAAAGGCAGAGGGAATGCCCAGAGGCCTGACCAGAGGGAGCTTACAGGGACCAGGAACAACTTGGTAGGTGATGCAAAGATGAGGTGGGGATTTGGCTGGAGGTAATGTGATCCAAGGCAGGAAGAAATTTGATCGTGCTCAAAAGATCAACCTCAAAAAGATCATCTCCCAGAGGTTACCTTTTTTCTGAAGCAGCAGAGAAACAGCTACAAGACTAAAGCAGCAGAATAGAAAGCTGTTGTGATTTAGAAAGATAACACTATCTAAGAATGGAAATGGAGGCTGGTGAGAGGCCCCCAGGTTGACAGAGGAAGACAGTTGTTAACTGAGGTGATGGTAAGGGGCTAGAAGGAAAATGGTCACTCAAGTCGGTAGTAAAAATGACCAGGCTTGTTGAATGGTAAAAAAACAACAG